>VZRF01004130.1:521225-541497 GCA_013396875.1 Vireo altiloquus
CTCCCCTTCCCCCCCGCCCCCGGCTCCGAGCCGGGTCCCCGCTCACATGGCCCGTCTGGTTCTTTTCAGGTTACTGCTGCAGAGGGTAAAGGCCTCCAGGAAGAATCCAGCTATCTGGAGGTGGAAAATGAAGCGAAAGGTGACTTACTGTCCAAAAAGCCAGCCTGGGTGGATGACGATGATGAAGCTGAGGAAAAGTAAGTTCAGGCTGGGTGGTGAGAATTATATATCGCACTTGGAAGTGACTGTTAGTGATTTGATTTGAACGATCTTTGTGTTCTTTGTGTTTTTCCCCTCTAGTGTTGATATGACCCATAAGTACAGGAAGGATTACATGAAAAGTGATGCTGAGACAACGCTTACTAAGAAAAAACTAAAGAAAAGACTTGAGGAACAGTGAGTTGCACTAAGGCTTTTGTGGCTGACTTTATTGAGATGAGATCATTGACCTCCTGGTGGGTGCCAGGAGGATGGTGCCAGACTCTTTTCAGTGGTGCCCAGCATAGGACGAGGGGCAGTGACCATAAACTAAAACCCAGAAAATTCCACCTCAACATGAGGACGAAAATCTTTCCATGGAGGGTGACACAGCACTGGAACAGCTGCCCAGGGAGGTTGTGGAGTCTCGCTCTGGAGACATTCCAAACACACCTGGACATGTTTCTGTGTTACCTGCCCCAGATGACCCTGTCTTGGTGGGGGGATTGGACTGCGTGATCTCCAGAGGGTTGATCTCTGGATTTGGTTTATCCACCCCAGCAATTTTATGAGCTAAAATAACATTTATGTGCCATTCAAAGTCACTTTCCTCTTTATCCACTGTGTTCATGTGGCCTCTTTAAAGCCACTGCTTCCTACAGTACTTGGAGTGTTTTTAAATAAAATATGCATTAGCATTGTCTAGACTAATTCATTTAATTCTTGAATTAGTCAGAGTACACAAACTAATTTATCTTCTTGTTATACAAGAAACAGTGAAATCTTAATTTTTTTTTTTTTATTAAAAGCTTGTATTGTGTTTTAAGTGCAAGTAATCCTGCAAAATTCTGACTCTGCTTTTTCTAAGTACTTAAGTCATAGAAGGAAATTACTGTCTCATGAAAGTTATGTGTTTTTTCTCTTCCCCCCTTTTCTTGCAAGGTTTCAGCAAGCCATGGGAGGAGTTCCTGCCTGGGCTGATCTAGAAAACACGAAGAAATCCAAAAGGACTTTGAGTGATAGTAAATATGTCCAATACTATTCTGATAAGTGTTTCTGTGATTCCCTGTTCAGCTTGCTACATAAGAATTACTTTTGATGTCTTCTCAGTTTCAGTAGCATGATAATATGCTGGATAAGTCAGCTTTATTCCTTCAGTGTACTTTAATTTTATTTGTTTCAGTGAGGAATGTGTTGCTTTTGCTGTGGATGTTTGTGCAATTAGCTGTTTCCATTTGCTTTGGTTTAATGAGGTGACAGTGATGAAGATGATGATCTGCTATGCAAGACTGGCAATTTCATAACGACTTCAGAGTCTCTGCCAAGAGGGATCTTAAAGGTAAAGAAAAACCTTATCTTTCCACTTCAGTTGGACTTAAGGGCACACTTCAACTCTGGTTGCGTATAAAATTAGTGATTCTGTCGATTTTTTTCTGCAACTAGAAGCTCTAGAGGATAAAAAAATTGAATAGTTCACATGAAAGCATGAAACTGAGATAGATTGTTTGACGTAAGAATTTTCTGCACTCCAGATAGCATCCTGTAGTAGGATTTTAATTTCTGCAGAGGGAGGATGGAATTCTCCCACAACTTTGAAGCTACTGAAATGGTCTTTAAGAAGACAGCCTTAAATGAGTATTTCTCACACTGTCTCCTACAGCTGTCTCAGGTGAATCAGAATGCAGCTGGTTTTACACTCGGTTTTAAAGCCAGTAGAAAGGTGGGCGAGTTCAGCTTGTGTTTGCATTGGAGCAGTTCTGTGAACTGGCTGCTTGTGCTCTGCTCACCTCATGCTGCCCAAATCTTCATCACCGGGCTTAAGCATAAAGAGTAATTGGCTTTTTATTCAGCATAAGTGATTGTTGGGGTTTTTTTAACTGTCTGATCTTTGTTGTAGATGAGCACCTGCCTTCCTGCAAACCAGGAACGTTTTGCCAATGGAAAATTGGTGACAGTGCAGTTTCATCCTTCAGCTCAAGTGGTGATGACAGCTGGGCATGATCGCTCTGTGTCCCTGTTCCAGGTGAAGAACTTCAGTCTGTACTCTGCAAATGGTCACTAACACAGAACCTTTTATTCGCTGTACGTGAAATAGCCTGCAGTAGCAGACCTTGTTTTCTCCCTTCTTCTGCACACTGGGTGTGATGTCTGTGGTTACAATGGAAATTCCTTGGTTAAAGGCATCTTGGAAGGAATTTCTGTCTGTGACTTCACACGAAGCACATGCAGAGTACTGGCAATCATAGTTGTACCAGAGTTTTCAGCTGAAGATTTGTGTTTAAAAACATTTGGTTTGGAAGTTTGCAGTGATGAGGACTAATGAGGTTTTTTGTTCCTAAGTTGTTTGAAGAGCCTGTAGTGGAGGGAGCTGGCCACTTTGCTTTGAGACTGTAAAATTGCTGTGAAATCATATTGGGGATGGAGAGGCGGTCTTGCAGCAGGAAGGTGCTCATCCTGAGACACTGCCCTACTCCTCTGAAAACTAAAGATCCTAATGTTATTTAGGAACTTTTAGCATGGCCCAGTATCAGTGAAATGGTCAGACACAAGTGGAATGTGATATTCCCACAGGGCTGCAAGAAAACCCAAATCAAAGCAGATGTTTCCATTTTAAAAAAGCACAACAGAAGTGATGATTTGAACAAAGCATGGGCAAGATGAGGAAGGGCAAGAGGTGTGAGGTATATCAGAAAGGCAGGGAGTGCCTGTTACATGAGGTGAGAAGCTAAGAACCAGGTCATTTGTAGGAGAGAGGATGAGTTCAATGCTTCACAGTGGTGTACATCTTACTACTTAAGTCTCAGCTGGGTAGTTGATATGGTTTGCCTCTGTATAATTATTTAATATATTCCTCAATATGACAACCTGGTTTGTTACTTTTTTTTTGAAGGTGGATGGTATAAGGAACCCAAAAATACAGAGCATCTATTTAGAGAGTTTTCCAATTTATAAGGCTCGTTTCAGTGTGGATGGAGAACAAGTTATAGCCACTGGTACTCACCACAGCATGTTCTTTGTGTACGACATGATGGCTGGGAGTATCATCCCTATCCCAAAAGTACGAGGTATGTTTTGTGCTCTGAGTGTCTGGACACAGTTGAAGCTGTCCCAAATAGAGATGGCACACAAATTTGCTTTAAAAGGAATTGCAGTGAGTTGGAGGTTGTATTTTTAACTTGTCTTCAAGGAACTAAAGTATTAAGTGTTAATTTGTCTGGGATACTAATTATCACACGTGAGCAAGGTTGAGTTCAGCTTCACTGTGACAGCATATTGCAGAAATGAAAAGTTGAAGTCAGGTCTTAGTCATATTCATCCTACCTCTAAATGATGAGGTCAAAGAATACATCAATTCCAAGTTTCAAATCTCTTTTTAAAGGTGTGGAGGAAAAATTTCTCAGAAACTTCGAACTCTCTCCAGATGGGTCATTTATGCTGCTAATTGGAACTTCAGGTTACCTTCACTTGCTGTCCATGAAGGTACTTTGTCTGTGTGGTTCGTGTAGCTTCACTTCCTTGGCACCTCTTCCCTTTTGAATCTGCTTTTATCTCATCTGCAAGGCAATCTAACTTTCAGCTGAAGCCAAGGTATGACACATACTGTGACAGCCTTCAAAAATGCACTGCTGAATCAACCCACTGCAGCTCTAGGGAAGTATTTTGGGCTCTCTGAGACTTTGTTCTGTAGCTCCATGGGACTGGTGGATCTCAGGGCAGTTCCATGTGGTTTTCAGCTATAAGAAGTCACATGTTAGTGTTGTATTTCAGCTGCTTGCAGGAGCACTGTGCTGGCAAAAGGAATGGAAACAGCATGGGAACAGGCACCTGGGATGTGTGGTAATATAGGACTGCTTTTTTGGGAGTCATGCTAGTGCATGCTGTTGTACCCTGTTCATGAATCATGCCAAATACTGATTCATAATGCATAGAGCAGTCTTTCAGCTGAATTTTAAAATGCCATATGATGGCAGCTGGATTTGTTTTAAACTTTCACAGGGAAAAATATTTTTCAAGGAGAAAGTTCAGTTCTGTTGTATAACTCAGGCCCTTCAGTGAGGGAGCAAACAAGTATTTGTTGATCCAGCTGTAGTTGGACTCAGGAGTTTGTGCTCTGCTCTGCAGGCACTGAAAATGTTGGTGCTGTTCTCTCAATGTCAGGGTAGCTAACTTAAGATTTTTGTGGGACAGGAAACAACTTTCCTATAGATTTTTGGTAGAATCTCTGTCACCATTGTTCTTCGTTCTACAGACAAAAGAACTGATCAGCACTATGAAGGTGAATGGAAGGTGCACTGCCTCTGCTTTCACCCCAGACAGCAGTAAAATATACAGCTATTCAAGTGAGTGTTCCAATAGCTCTAATCATAATTCCATTTAAATTGCATGAATTCTTGAAGTCCCTTACCATTGTAGAAAAATAATTTTTAAAATTATGCCAGTATCTCACCTAAAAACACAACCAAGTGATCAATCATTAAAGAATGGAATTAACTACTTTAGTATGCCTTTAATTGTTGGGGTTTTTTCAAATACCCTATATTTCATAGTTGTAAATGAGCTTCTAGTTGTCATCTAATTAAATTTATTTTAGCAAAATAGACCAACAAAGTGATGTGTATGTGTGGTTTCTCTAATATTATTCATTCTGTAACCAGAGGAAGGTGAAGTTTTCATTTGGGATGTGAGAAGCAGAAAGTGTCTACACAAATTTGAAGATGAAGGTTCTTTGGAAGGAAAGTGCATTGCTGTTTCAAAAAATAACCAGTATGTGGCATGTGGGTAAGTGATTGACAGCTTTGACAGCTGCTTCTGCTCTCATTTTGAAGCTCTTCAGTGAACTTATGGGTGGCTGGTGAGAGTGTAGGAACATGGTTTGGTTCTAATAAGCTTAGAATAGCATGAATAGATGAATATTCCCTGTTTTATGAGAATAATTTTTTTCTGTGTAAATAGAAAATACCATAGTACACCTAAAACAATAGGAGTGATACTGGTATTAGTATTGCCATGTATGGGTTCTGCAGTTAATTTTAAAATCACACTGACTGAAATCACAAATTCTGTAATAGGAATGTTGATTCAGGGTCTTCTCTATTTTCTAATTCTCTTCCCTGTACTCTGAATTTGCCTCCTGAAAGGCAACATGTTAGCCTTTCAAAAGGGCCTCAACTCAAAGCCACGAGCTGAAACTGTTTCTCCAAATACATTTATTGCAATGCAGTTTCAGCCAGTGTCTGGATTCTTTTAAATGAGAATAGCAAATAAATACAGGAGTGCAGTATATATTTTCCTAGCTCACTGCAGAAGAGGATTTTAAAGTGAGCTTATGCTACAGTTATAAAAAAAACCCCACAATAAAAAACTTGAAGTTATTTCAGAACATTTTGATACCAAACTCTCCTTGCTTTGAATTCATGCTGGTAAGAGATGGGCTCATCACAGCTGAGTGTCTTAAAATATAAAGTAAAAAGACAACCCAAACCAGCAAAATCTAAACCCCTCCACTAAATACTGTTATAAACTCCAAAGGAAAATCAAGCTCCAAACAAAATACTATTACAAACTCCAGTAAATAATTGGAAATTACATTTTCAGGTGAGTAGTGGCTATAGATAACAAGGCAGTATGTACTGAAATGTCACTTTTTAGGATAATCTTTATTCATTTTATTCTTTAGTTCATCTTCTGGAGTTGTAAATTTATACACTACTGATGTCTGCCTCAGAGAAAACCATCCTAAACCAGTTAAAGCCATAATGAACCTTGTTACTTCTGCCACCTGTGTGACCTTCAATCCCACCACAGAGATTTTGGCAGTGGCTTCCCGTGACACTGACGAGGCTGTCAAGTTGGTATGTTCAACTTCTTTATTGCAATATTTCTTTTATATCTTGATAAAAATACTGCTGGTGACATGATAAAACTGATATAAAGCAGATACAGATACAGATACTGCAAGAGGTGCTGGACTAACCAGATCTGGACATGGCCAAGACACTGCATTTACAAGAATATAATTTTATTTTCTTTAATAAAGTTGCTCTGAAAATAACATTTTGTAGTTTAGTTTACCTTTTTAAAATGCCCTCTAACATGTCTAGAAGTGTTCAAGGCCAGGTTGGACAGGGCTTGGAGCAACCTGGTCTAGGGGATGCACATGGCAGGGGGTTGGAACTGGATGAAAACTTTAAGGTCCCTTCTAACCCAACCAGTCTGTGATTCTGTTTCAGAGCTGTAAATACAACTCAGCAACAAATGTGAGTTTTCAGTAGCTGGTAACTGTAGCCATCTTACTGGGGATGGGGGGGCAGTTTGCCAGCCCTACCAGAATTCTGGCCAACTGCTGAATTATTCTGAGGATTTGTAGGCCTGAGAATTGCAACAATTGGTTCCATGGTGTGTTCCCTACTCCTTTTCTCCAGTAGAATTCCAATAGAATCCTATATATAAAGTCATGTAGGGTAGGAATATAACTGAACATTTGAACTTAACAATGACCTTCCATTATAGATTTGTAGTTTATATTGTTTTAGTGTTTTTTTCCCTAATTTTAAATAATGACCTATTTCTCAACAGGTGCACCTTCCTTCATACACTGTATTCTCAAACTTCCCAGTGTTCAGAAGGAAACAGATTTATCTTACTCAATCTATGGACTTCTCTCCCAGAAGTGGATATTTCTCTGTTGCAAATAACAAAGGCAAAGCTTTGTTATTTAGGTAGGTATTAAGTTTGATCTATTAATCCCCGATAACGTTTATGTTCTGTAAGATGGGGCAGATGGCTGTAAGTGATAAGGTTTAACTTCCTGATCTGAATTTCACTTGAAGGGTTATTGGAGTGTGAAGTTGACTTTCCCTGCTGGAGAACAACCCTTGTTTATTGTCTGATTATGAAGTACACCCTGTTTCCTTACTTTTTTTTTTTTAATTTTCCTCCCCTGCTGGTGTGGTCAGGGGTGAGGAGCAGTGCTAACTCTTAAGAGGGAATTTTTTTTTTCCAACTCACAACTTCATGATGCTTGAAAAACTGCTTCTTTTTAAGATGAGATTTTAATGATTTACCAGGACTGACAGGGAAAATTTATAGAAATATTCCTAAATGTGAATAAATCTTGTGATTTTCCTTTATTTGAACTTGAACTGCATATTATAATGACACTTAAGTAATTCTAGCAGGTGGATGTTTGCTATCTTTGTTTCAAAGCTCCATGTTTCAGATTAGCTAAGGATACTCAGTGACACTGCTGAAGAGCTGTTGTTTCTTTGTGTTGCCCACTCAAGAGGTTACTGAGAAGTTTTAAATCTCTCAATTTTTTTTTTCTTTAGGCTGAAACATTATTCATCCTTCTAAAAGAAGACTCAGGAGAAAACGAACCAGTAACTGAGGTGAAAATAGCACTAAAGCTGTTCACAACGTTGGCTTGAGGAGTGGCAAAATTTCCCTTTTGCTGCCTCCACTTCTTTACAGATGGCAGGAAGAATTTCTTAGCCCTGTGTGATCTGTCCTGCCTGGGTCACTCATAGGCTGGAGTAGGACTGGCCTTGTTACTCTCAGCTTTTCTGATAATACAGCAAATTGAACAACTAAAAATTGCTGTCAGCAGGACTGAGCTGATGATATTTAAATCAAACTCAGCAATGTTGACAAACAGCTGCAGGCCTGCAGGTCCTTGGCTCAATCCTGTTCTGGAGTCTTGCGAGCCCACACAAGTCTGCATCATTTCGAATTGCCATTACATGAATTACTGAAGTTTGAAGCACAGTTTGCATGCAGATAGGATTTTACTGTGCACTTAGATATCTTCTTGGGAAACTGGAAAAATCTGTAGCCTTGACAGTAATACAGTAGATTCACAAAAATGGTGTTAATGAGGGGAGGCTGAACTTGTTCAGACTGGAAGCAGCTCCGACTGCTGCATGTTAAGCTTGCACAGAATTTTGTGATGGCTCAGTGCTCAGAAAATACTAACAAAATTCTCTCTACTGGTCTTTCCCCAGGTGTTGTAACCTGCAGATGCAAGGATGCTGACAAAATCAAAACTTTTTTATTTTATATGGAGAGTACAAAATACTAATAGAACATATGTATATATAAAGTTTGTTTATTTGTTTGTTTCTAAAAATAAACATACCTGGTAAGTTTCCGGGAAACTTGTTTCAACTTATTCCATTGCTTCATGTCAGCTCACAAGCAAGATTTTATTGCTTGGCACTCAAGCTGGTGTCTTCCAGAAGTGCTTAATTGTCTTAATTATTATAAGCATGTGAAATATTCCAGTGCTGAAACAGAAATTTTGTGTAAATTGACCTCTGCTCCATGCATTTAGCAGGAACTTTTCCATCAGCCTGGTTCACTTGAGGCTGGGGTGGAAAGAGCATTTTGCTGCCTGGAGGAGCTCATTCCCCTGAGGCCCTGTTGATGTTGGTGGTGCAGCTCAGCCCAACTTCCAGCTGTAGCTTCAAGGTGCCCTAAGGCAAGAGATTGAAAAAATCCATCCCCATTTATGCTTTCCTGCCTCCTGTGTCACAGAAACAACTGCATCTAACTTGGGTTTAATTCTTAAGGAAGACCCCAGTCTTATCTTTCTGTGAAAGATAAGCAAAGAATCCTGAATACCACATGATTTTTAAATCAGTGGTGAAATTGTAATACCATCAGGGTCCCCCAACAGGGACTGGGGCAGAGCTGCTGCTGCTGCTTCATCTGCTGCCAAATCCTGCACCTCTTCTCTCTTCCTGATGTGGCTGCCTTGTTCTGCTTAAATTAATGAAAAAAAGGTTGATTAGGAACCTGCTACAGTAAAACCCTGCTTTGAGAATAAATTGTGACTCATGTCTAACCCCTTCCCACAACGGTGCTTTTTGGGTAGTAAGAGCACCAGTCAAGGAGCTCCAGTAACCAGCACTGAGGTCATGAAGCCTTCAGTGAAAGTGGCATCCCAGAAGATGTACTCTGAGCATGAGAAAAATGTAATCCTATGTGGAGGCCTGCGAGCCTCAGACCCAAAGGGACAGCACTGTCCCTTGGAGGGACAAGAACTGTTTAGCTATCACTCCCCACTGATGAAGACTTAAAGGTCTTTCCTATGGCTCTAGTTACCACAGTTACCTGCACCCATTCTGTTCCTCCCCCTAGGCGGTTACCTCTCTGCCCCTCTTCCATGGGCACTCCCCTATCCCTAGAATCTTCTCCCTTGACCCACCATTAGTCCCTGTCCCTTAGTTCCACCCCTGCCTTGTTCCTGTTAGCCCTAGTGCCCTGATCCTTCCTATACCACCCTGTAGCCCTCATCCCATTGCACCCTGTTGCTCTCTGCCCCCTCTACTTAAACCCCTGCACACCCTGTTCCCAGGGGAATTCATCCCCACCAGTGTCTGCCTTTATCCCTGGACTCTGAGAGACCTGGCTACAATAAATATCACTGTGAAAATCCACACGAAGGCTCCTCCCAACTCTTTATTGTCAGCATTGATAGCGATGAGGGCTTGCTCCAAAAAGACACAAGAGTTATGCTACGAGTCCAGACAGCCCCAGCCACGAGCAGAATCTAAAAGTACTCTTCTGGGAAGGCTGCGGCACTTTACCACCTATTGTGCGCCGCAACAATTCTATAACCGTGTTAGAAATCTTGACTATAGGAGCATATTGGTGAATTCTTGCAATGCTGTTTTAAAAAATATAATATGTTCAGATATAATAAGTCTTGGAAGTGGTTTTGCCAGTGATTCATTGTAAGATGAGAATTTAAATTCACAAATCTTGGGAAAAGCAGAGTATGCTCTGGAAGTGTTAAATTGAGTACAGTGTTTAAACCTAAAGATCCTAGGATGGAAGAGTAAAATTAAATCATAAGCACACTGTATTAAGATGCTTGCTGTAGGTTTTTTCTGTTATAAACACATCTACTAAAATCTATCTGGGACTGAGTCCTAGATTTCAGAAATCCAGGTGCCAGAAGTGGTTTCTGACTTCACTAGAGGGCAGCTCAGCATCACTTATGGAACATTTGGCTATTGTATGGTACTGACCAGTTTGTCCTGAGACAGCTCTGCTGATGGGAGAGGGTTTGGTTGTGGTTAGCAAGTAATTCTCTTTTCTCATCATCTCTGTATTTTATCATTAAGTAAAATTAAGTAATGTGACTTCAACCATAAAATTATTAAATAATTTCAAATGAAAGATTTCTAAAAAGGTAAATTCTGCCTGTTACCAACTCTCACTGAAGTGACTGTGAAGGGTTTTAATGCTATTTAATCTACATGTCCTGAGACTGTTCCACTCTGCACAGTATGTGCTCCACTTTTCCCATTTGAAAACAAAATACCCAAATCCAGTGATTCAAAGCTATACAGCAAGTCACTGGCAGGTATGGGGTTAGAATTTGGGAATTAGTGGGTCCTGAACTTGTTTAGTTTTCCTAAACACAATGAATTTCTGCTGGTTTTCCTTGCTCATCTTGCTGACCTCTGGTTGTAAGAGGTCCAGATTGGATGGAGCAGAGGAGTAAATGGAAAAGGTATCATAAAACTGAGGTTCTGTTTTGTATCACTGGAAATGGCTTCAAATAGTGGCAGAAAGAAAGAAAAGCTTAAACATTTTTTGCAAAATATGTGATGCAAGTTGCAAATTTTAAGCTCTGCTGAATACTAAATAACTTAATTCTTGCTGCTACTAATTTTTGTCTTCTGGAATAGCTTATTGTCCCATCCAATATAAAACAGGGAAGACTTCTGCTCTGAGAAATAAAAGAAACCTTAAGGTACCAATTGCATTCTGTAATAGGTGTTGAGCAATGACACTTCATGTACTGAGCAGGTCTTAAAAGTTGGATGGTAGGAAGAAGCTGAAACTGCTACTTGTGTGTCTGGGGATATTTATTTGGAAAGGGGTGAATTACTGTTAAGTATACGATTTGCAGTACTCTCATTCTGAAAAGATCAGCTCTTTGTCAGTTTGCCATGTGTTAAGAGTACTTAAGCTTCTGACCTATATAAAACCTCTATGTTTAATTCCTTTTTTCCTAGCATGGCTTTTTTCCCTACCACTGCTAAGCTCAAGTTCTTTTAATGAATTATTCTCTGCTTTTCCTCTCTTTCCATTCTCCTTGGCAAAATAAATTTTATTGATGAAGCCCATGAAATATTTATCATGGCAGCCTTTCCCCTCCAGGCTGTGATCTTGTCTGATTTTGCAAGCTAAAGAGAATTAGGGTGGTTGGTGCTTAGAAAAGGAAACCTCCAAGAACAAAAAACCTGTCTAGATGTTAGAGTAACACTGAGTATTTAGAAGATTACTGGGTTTGCTACTCTGTCTGTCTTGAATTTGCTATTTGACCCTGTCCAGGAGCTGTGTTTGTGTTTGTGAGCAGGTTTAGCAAATTCCTGAAGGACTGAATGATTCTTTTTTTTTCTCTCATGTCTCATTCAATATCCAAGATTGCTACTCTCAAAATTATTGGGGAAATTATGATTCTGTATATGTCTTCCATGTGGAACTGTTTCAACCACCACATGATTTTTCCAACTGCTTGCTGACCAGACAGCAAATTAGATTCTCTCTGTGGAGGTGCTGAACCTATCCATGGGCTGTGACAGTCATGGCACACCTTGGAAAGGATCTAGTTTCCTGCCAAGGGATGCTTCTCAAAGTATTGCAAGGCCTTTGGTGATCCTCTAAATTCCTTTTATGTGCTTTAATTTGTTAGATCTACTGGGAGGATGCGGAATTCTTCTGGAGGGTGTCTGAAATCAGTCTGTCCAATCTCTCTGGGATTCTCCCACTGAATCCTGCTGTGTTTGTGCTGCATTTCCTTTGGACAAACAGCAGCACCACTTACTGACACATTGCTGTCTTTATTTGGATTTCCTCTGTTGAAACTATGGAACAATGATTTTTTTTTTTTCTGGAACAAAGCATCTCTTGGGTACTTGGACGTTTTTGTTCCCTGTTGTGTTACAGTGAGATGGCAATACAGCCAAACCTATTCTGGAGCACTAACAGAGGCAGTTGCTCCTGTGTGTTTTCTTCCAGTTATTAAAACCATGCAAGTTATACATCTGATTAAATTGCTTTGAAATCCCTTAACTTGAATGAAATCTTATAAGCTGATCAGGCACTTGGAAGTGGCTGCAGTATGGTTTTCATAACAGAGATTGAAATTGTGCTGGAGATCTGAGTCTTCAGAGTCTTGTATTTCGCATGTATGATTTCCTGCCATAGGAGACGTCATTTTGTGTGTGCAGCATTGAATGTCTTCTTTTGCTTAAACAGCTCAGAGGAAGAGTTGAAGCAGAAGGGAAGTGGGAAAGATGATGCAGGAGCCTTGGTTTTAGTTCCTCCCCATTGATCTGCTCCTGCGGTGCCAGAAGGTCAGGGATCTGTATTTATCATGGATTTTTTTTGCAATCTATTGTATTTTCAGACAGTTTTGACTGAATTCGGACTGACTTAAGAAATTCAGCCCAGTGAGATGTTTTTAGCAGATGTACAGGGCTGGAAACTGGGGGGTAGTGTGTGGTGCTGACTCTTAGTGGATCGTAGAGAGATCACAGCAACAGGTTGAAGGGCAGGTTCCTTTTGAGTTATCTCGAATTGTATCTCTTACTCCATTTCTAAAAGGGAACTTCTTTAGGTTTCCAGGAGAAGAATGTAAATAATGGAAGATGTTTTGGTAAGATGTTTTCCTTGACCAATGAAAGAGCTTTGTCTTTGTTTGTTTTCATATTTGTGAGACTGTGCTGCAGAGACAGACAGACACAGTCACACGGAGATGACCCCTCCAGCTAACATGGCTGGAGGGAGAAAAGGTTTGTTCTCTGTTCTTGATAATAATAAAGCCTCCTGAAAAATTCTATGAAGATGTAGTCGTTTGTGGACAAGCCCCAGCACTTAGGGCCTCATCTTTCCCACAGGAGTGGAACTTCAACTGAGGATCTTTGAAGACACATCTGAGTTACTTCTGTCAGCAAATCCTGATGCAAAGTAGTGTTTAACTAAGGGTCTGTACCCCATGTTTGAACACAAGGGCTTATTGTTCCTTTATAATCTTTGTGTTAAGTTTTGAATGCATATTTCAAAGTTATGGGAGAAGGTGTTTTGAGTATTTACAATACAAAAATAATTGTTCAAAAACTTGTGTAGTCACTCAAAACTCAGGAATCTGCTGTTCATGAGATTGTTTAAGTTACTTGCTGAAAAGCTATTAGCCCTGATATACTGGAAGGAACTGCATTAAGAATTATTTAATTATGCCATGCTTTGGGGCTTTTTCCCCTGTAGCTTCTCTAATGAAGACATTGCAGCAGCAAGAGCTTTTTCTGACTCTCACTGTACTCTGTGGCTGCATTTTCTCAACCTGGAGAATGTTGTTCTTCATTCACACAAACATGTTCCACATGACAGCAGTCACAGCCATGCCTACGTGCGCTCCAGCAGGCTGGGATACCACACAAACTACTTTTTCTGCACACAGGGATTAAATTCTGGAGAAACCCAGCTCTCAACCCTTGTAGAAGAAGCAGTTTCTTAACAGATTGCAAGATATGAGCTGGATTGTAGAAATAAAAATTATACCCCCTGTGCACAGATTCCTTGTGTGACTACTGCAGAATATTGAATCTGTGCTGCCAAGAGTAATTCATAACAAAATACAGGTATCTGTTACTCTATGGGATGGTTGTTACCACACTGTCCTGGCTGCATAATGCTTCAGTTCAACAAGGGAAGGCTAGAGGGAATATTACTACACTGGGAGATGAAGTGATTGCAATTTGAAAATGACTGGGAAGGTCTTTGATAATAGAAAATTCAAGGTTACATTTAATTGAGGACACCCAAGAAGCAGTCGGGTACGTGCCACAGCAAAATGACATGAGATCCATGAATATGAGAAAAATTCCTGGGAGTTAATTTTGTATGGAACAGCCATTATTTCTCGTAAAAATATTTATGTCTATATTAACACAAACTAGTCTTTCATCTGTATAACTTTGTCTAGTGGAGCCAGGCCTCCAAGCAGTTTGTAACAACTATAGTGGAATTCATGGGCTGTCTGTTCTCAGCCCATGTTGTGCTGGAGAATTTCAGCTGTGTCCTACACCACACAGAGATGAAGCTATAGAATGAAGTGCTATGTGCCAATTAATGTTAATTACTGTAAAGGTTTGACTATTATAGACAGATACTTGGCAAAATTTAAGCAAATCTCCAACAAAGTTTTTTATCTTGAAAAAAAAAAAAAAAAAGGAACATTGTTTTACAGAACCATGCTGATTTTCTATCCCCAAATTTGTCTTGGCCTGATATAACTGGAAGAAATCACTATTCAAGCATAATCGTGGGAAAGAATAGTGGCTATACTTGGGATCCCTGAAGTGTGCAGGTTTCACTTACAGAAAAAGCCAAAATTGAATGCTGTTTCCAGCTGAGTGGAGAAGCCTTTTTTTGTGACTCTTATTCCTGGTTTAAGTGATGTGTGACATCAGCCCTGGCAGCAAATGGCTTGCTCTAAAGATACTGAGGAATTCAGCAATGCAGAGATTATAATGGGGTCAATCAAGAGTTTTAAATTTTACAGTTAAACTTCCCAAACAGACATATGCAACTTTGAGGTTAGTCTTAGCTCTCAGAGATTTGAAAACCTGTTTGAAATTCAGGACTATAAATCAAACTGTTGTAGGATGGGGATTATGTATTTTACTTTCTTCTAGCTTTTTAAAAAATGCTGTAGCTTCACACTTCTCCCCTCAGAGGTTGTGAAGATGAATCTGCGCTGCTTACATTCCTCAAGGTGTTTACATAAAAGTGAGGATAGGCACAGAAAAACACAGGTGCAGGTGGCTATGATCTGAAAAGAAACCAGTGATTTGTTTAGAACTCTACCTTTTGTAACATCCATTAATGCAATGGCCATTTGTACTTACAGCAGGTGCAATGTCCACTTGATAGTCTTAAGGGGAAGGCTGTACCTAACTCCTGTCTGTGTCCTGGAGCCCAGCAGAGCAAAGTTAAAATGTTCCTGTGTTGTTGGATTGTTATCATCTGTACCTGCAGCCCCTTCAGTGTGGGGCTCTAGGAGGGCTTTGTTAAGGCAATGATTTAATTATATTACACAGTACATAATACTAGGCTCATCTCAGAGGTGAAATGAATTACCTGAAATGAGTCAGAAATGGGAATTTCAGCTTATTTTCTTGATTTTCTGTCACTTTAAAAAAAAAAAAACAACCCACTAGATTAGCTTGTCTCTCTGAAGGCTGTGCCTTGTTCTGCTCTTGCATGCATGCCTGCTATTTCCTTCTCTACTGATTTGCAATTCTTGGATGATACTGAAGTTATTTCATTGATTCTCCAATCTGTTCTTCTTCCCCAGATACTTAAAAGTGACTCTGCTGATGAGGTGTTTGTGAAGAATACTGGTTCTGTGGGACCTGACATCTGTATTGGTATTTCGTACTAATCTGTCAGCTCTGGCAGGTTTCTGCAAAGATCCTCATCTTACAAAAGTTCAGTTTGAAGCAGAAAATTCAGTCTTGAACAACAATTCATAGGTTCTTTGTGGGTACAGATGGAATTGCAATCCAGGAACGAGGAGGAGAGTCCTGTGGGAAAAATAAATGTAATAAAATTGTCTAAAATTTTAAAAGGGCCACGTAGAAATAACTACCTTTGTTTTAAACTAAATAAATATTCTGCTCTCTGCCTGTCTAATAATGCTAGAGCTGCTTTTAACTAGGTTTTTTCTAAGGTCCTAAACACTTTGTAAGCATCTATCTTCACTCTATATGAGATGCATTAAATAAAGCCTTTGAGAGATGGAAGAAACTTCTCCCCAAACCTCTGAGCAGCAAATTTGTACACAAAGCCTGAAGGAGACTATCTTTTATATTAGCTGTCTGGCTCCCTGTCAATAAAGTGAATTACAGTGATCTGAGGAGTAGGTCTGATAATTAGAGGCTGTGACATACACAAGAGTAGAAAGATCACCCAGCAGCTGGCAAAAAAGTCTAGAAGAAACTGTCTAGGAGAATTTTCATCTGCAATGATTTCTGCAGGCAGCAAGACTCAAAAGATAATTTGAAAAGAAAATGTTCAATAGCATGCAGCCAGCATTGGACCTATTCCTAAATTAATTAATTAATACTATATTGCTTCTCGGAACTTGGGATGTGGTAGTAAACAAGTGTCTCATTACAATTCACACAGAGCTGTGCAGTGTGCATTCTACTCTCCTACCTCTGTCCAGAAAGAAGCTGAATGATACCTCTGGAACTTGCACTTAAAATTAGCCATAGTAACTCACTGATTTGTTTGAACATATCCTCCAGCAAACAGATCCTCCAGCAAATTATGTCTTCACCTCAGAGCAATTAAACCAGTGGAACAGGACTTCACTTGAATGCGTTTACTGCTCTACTCCTGCCTTTGCCATATGCTGATTTCCCCCAGAGGGAGAAAGTCTGAGTACCATGCAAGATTTTCCAAATAGAATAATAAATGAGTGGGTGTTTGAGCTCTGAAAGGATGTAAAGTTCTGAAGCTAGCATAGCTGATTTGGTATTTTACTTGCATAGAGTAAACCCAACATTTTCCAGCACGTTTTCAGCTCAGAAACCTGTGTGTGCTTATGCAAAACATCGCCAAGGACTAATGAAGGTGAAGAATATAAGACAAATGAACAGGTCAGGCCTGTGCTATCCCACTTACCCAACTCTGGAAGGTTTTACTAACTTTTAAGTACAATAATTAAAATGTTTCTGCTGGAGGGCTCTGCAGGAAGTGGAACCATTGCCCAAGCCCTCTTGCCCGACATGGGCAGGGCTGTTGGCAACCCAGCCAGACACTCCTCACAAGGATACACAGTGGTGCTCCTGCCATGAAACAAGCTTCTTTATCCTGGTCAGAGGCAAGGGGATGTTATTTGGATGCTTTTCTGTGCAAGGAGGCTGCAGGAGGACTAGCAAAGGGCTGTGGACAAGGAGAAGGTTAATGCTCCACTGATGATGCACCTCAAGGCTGCAGTTCAATGTGAGGAAGATGCTCAAGGTGAGGGGAAACCTCATTTTTCTATTACTGCTTTTAGATAGCAAGATTGCCAGGCACAGGGTGTCTCTGGGCATATATTACAGTATATAACTGTAGTAATTAGAGACAGCTCGTCCCACAGGTCTGGGGTGGTCCTGGGTGTGTGTCCAGCATCCATTTCAGTAAAAGCAGCATGGCCTGTGGCTGCTCCAGGCTGATGCTTTAAGGAATCCTCAAATTCATAAGTTTTTCCTGCCTTTCCCCCAGTCTATCTTCTGGGAACCTCTTCTATGCTTTCAGGCAGACTCAGAGAGGGCTGCAGGAAGTCTCCAGCTCAGCCAACTCCCTTTATCTAAAAATATGAAGCACATAATTGCTGTTACCACTTGTAACAGTCTTAAACCTGTGCAAAGTTAACCAGTGGTTTAATGGGGCTACTCTTCAGTTTGGATTATGTTCCTAATGAGCATGTCATTGCTTCATTACTTTACTCCCTTCATAGTTTTCCTGCACTTTGATACCAAATGATCCTTTCCTCTCAAGGACACAGAGCACATGTTTCTGTGAAGCACATGATAATCTCACTTACACACACAATTTGCTTTATGAGTGGCTGTGACACCTCCAGAGATCAGCCTAGTAAGGAGGCCTAGAGAAGAAAATGTGCAAAAATTGAGTTTAGTAATTTTGTATGGTAATTAATTTATATATATATATAGTGATTAAAGGGAAGAGATTGATATACTCCAGTTAGTAGCATATACTTTGTTAACTTTATTAGGCAAAATTACCTAAGACTTCATCAATATGCTAGTCGCTGCCCAGAGTAGTATCACAGCACTTATAAGCATCATTAATTGCCAGAGCATATACTTGCACACATACAGAAGTGAGATCACTCTAAAGAACTCAGATGTGTATGTTTATTTATATGTCACTTAATTTAATGGATGCATGGGAGTTTTAAAAGTATTTCAAGGAGTTGTGCAAGTCAGCTGAGCCAGCTGGGGAAGCTGGGGAAAGGAGCCTGTTTAAGGACTAGTTCCATGGCTGGGTTTCATCCTCTCCTGGGGCTTATCTTGTTTGTATGCACAGAGACAAAAATCTATTTTCAGTTTCTTCCCTGGATTCTTTTCTCCTGTATAATTTTACTGTGTATTTAGGGGGTGTCTGCAAGTTCAGCCCCGGACCAGAGCCCCTTTGCTGTAGGCAAGCACAAAGCATAAACATGTTGTCTGCCCCAAGATGGTTTGCAAGGTTATATTTTTGCAAAAGTAAATCAATTTTCCTCAACTTTGTTTTTCATTCTGAGGTGGTAAGTTAATCTATTCTGCTGTTTAGCCAGGAGTTAGATGCTAGAGTCACTTGAAGAGTATGAAGGAGGGTTAAAAAACTGTAACAATCTTCTAAAACCTTAGAATGAGCAGGTTTCATGACCCAGCAGATTAATTCAGAGAGAATCAAGTGATACATGGCAGAGGTAAGACATCTGATGAACGGCTCCAGTACAGGAGGGCACACGATGTCAGCTTCATTTGCAAGTAATTGTTTCTGTACTTGGCTGGCATAAAATCTGCAGCAACCTGGCATTTCAATGTGCTCCCTGGTACAAATGGGCAGCAAAATCAGATGCTTTAATATTCAACCAGCAGCACTTCAACTGTACCTAATAAATTTATATAAAAGATCTATCTACTGGAGAGAGAGAGAGGAAAAAAAACCCCACTGTAAATCTGGAATGTTTCTAAAAGCTCTGATTGCAATTTTTTCTGATTTTGAAAATGCAAGTTTATTGCTGGGCTGGACAACACCAAGGTAGGGCAGGTAGTTCAAAACTGGTTCAGGAGGTAAGGCAAGGCATGGACTCCAAATATTTTTAGTTCTCTGAGACAGTTTCTAGTTCATGGACACAAAATAGTCACCTGATGGCTACTCGTTCTAGTCTGAAAAGTAATCTGTTGGTCTCATTTTGTTCTTTATAGACAGGTATGCTCATCATCCAAAAATTGCCTACCAGATTTAGCACTAATTAGCTGCAGTGCTGGCTGTCTTTGCCCAGAGATGTAAATGAGAGAGGAACACAGATGTTAAAATATCCATTTATCCTCAGATTTTGCTCCTTTTCTCTTTTTTTTGGTCCTTTGTTGTACTTTCTCTTCTACTTTGTTGTCATTTACATCAGTGCACTGTGATGGTTAAGGAATGTGGCCCTTTGTCTTTTGGAAAAGTGACTTTTGCAAACACTTACTAATTTTATCAAGGCTTGAGAGCAGCCAATGTCCTGTCAGTGGTTTGGGATGAGGCAGTTTGGGGTGAAGCTGCAAGTGGGGATGATTCAAGCTCTGTTATGCAGAAGAACTTCGTGAAAGGGGGAAAAAACCTTGTATCCCTCCCCAAGCTTGTTTGCCGTCCTGCTGCCAGGTACAAATGCCTTCCACTGAAGGGATCTGCTGTTAGCAAACAGCTGGGGACCTTGGAATAAATTGTTGGTATCCAATGATAGACCAATATGTTGGTACATCTCTAGTTCTCCTTGATCCTTATAAATCCACAGTCCTGTCACAGGCTGTCTTTTCAAGTTATGCTTTCCCTATGTTGTCCCAAGTGTTAGGGAAATGTAGGGTTCTGTGGGCTTCAGGAGTTGTATGAACTGTGATGCAGAACAGGATTTAGGTGTCGGTGATGTGGTTTGATCACATCTGAGTGATCTGCTGTTGGCTTAGTAAATATTTGAAAGCAAGCTATAAAGGTTAAAACTCTGCTGACTATTTGACTGCCTGAATGGAGAGCCTGAGAGTTCAAACCTCTGTGTCTCTCTTTACATTTTCTCTGTCTGCTAAATGATTTTTGTTGTATTTCATTTTTTATTCAATAACAATTTATTACAGACTTGGAATGAATTTATCCCCTGCTTTCCCTCCTCAGACAAAAGCTTATGAGGTCTCAATTTTCCAAATAGGCTTCACTTACAGTTGCAGAAACCTCCAAAAATTGAGGCCCCTTCCCTTCCCTTCCCTTCCCTTCCCTTCCCTTCCCTTCCCTTCCCTTC
>VZRF01004130.1:541804-570782 GCA_013396875.1 Vireo altiloquus
CCTTCCCTTCCCTTCCCTTCCCTTCCCGCACCTTCCCTTCCCTTCCCTTCCCTTCCCTCACTTGCAGTTCCAGAGTATAAATGGTGTGCAGTGGTAGGAGGAACACAGCCCAAAGCTTTTCAATTAAAAGTTCCTATTTCCAGAGCTGGGAGAAGTCCTTTGTCAATGGAACAAGTGCAGAGGAAAGCAATGGCTTTTCATTTTCTTTGATCCAATAATCCAAGGTTCAGTCTCAAGCGATACTCTTGTTCTGCTTGTGTTTGGTTCAGCATTGTACCAGCGACTTCCAGCCTGCATGGAACTGGAACTAATAACACAGAATGGGAAAAAGCACTATATCCTACTTTATATAGCTCTTTTGAAATCATTAAAAATGAAGAAACACTGAGTTTTAATTAGGCACCTTTTGGCAAAATATGGACTGAGTGCTTTCTTTAGTGGGCTGGGATTGTGTATCCATGTGTTTCTTGCTGCTACTGGAAAGAGTCATATTTTTACAGGAACATAACCCATTTTCCCTTTATTGTAATTGTTTTGGAATAAGAAGTAATCATCCAGGACTGAACAACTTGCTCTACCAAATGTTTTGTTCTCAATCCTAGTAAATTGCTTTGAGAATTGAACAAAGCTCTGCTCAATCATGCAAGATATCCATTCCAAAGAACTCCAGGAAAGTAAACCTGCCTTGGCCCATTGCTATCATCTTTTTTACTTCTCAAAGATAAAACTGTAAGAGCCTGATTCCGAATAATCTGCACTCAATGAAGAAATTAGTTTAATAAAACAACTTCATGTTCCTCATCTGAATCCCCTGACCTGGCAAGTGTTTAACTTCAAATTTATTATTAATAGAGCAATTCTGCTCTGACAGGACCGTCCATCTGTGGGTATTGGTGTTTTGCAGTTAGGAATGAAGGTGTTGAGCTCTTCTGGAGGGACCTGCACAGGCAGGCAGAGAGTGGAGGAGATGTGGTGTAAAACAGGAGTCACTCACCTGTGCTTTTTATTGGCAGTCTGTCTGCAGGTACTGCCTGTACCCTCTGTGCTCCAGACAAAACCACACAGCAACATGCTGTCCAGATATCATAATTTTCCTTTTTTTTTTATTTTTCCCCCTTTTGTTTGTGTTTTTGTTTGTTATTTGTTTTCCTAAAAGTACTAAGTAAATATTTGTATGGACAGGAAAATCTCCCTTGAAATCTTTCCTCTTATGTGCAAGGCCATTCCCTCGAAGATTGGGATTTCATTATTTCAAATTTTTTTCTTCCCTTCTTCCAATGTCATTTGTTGGCTTTATTTGTTGAAGTCAGAAATGGAATGTACAGACTCCACACCATGTTTTTGTACTGGTCACAGTGCAGTCACTGGCATGTGCACTTGCCTGCCTTCTTAGGGAAGAAAAAGTAGTAAAAGTTTTTATGGAATATGAAAAGTGATATTGGAGGTAGTTATTGTTCACAGAAATGCAGCATTTTTCAAAGAGTTGTGTGAAGGTTTCTTGTACTTTATCATTTCTATTTGTAGCTATAGGAGGTTGGTAGAGACTGCTTGAAAGAAACCATCTACCTATTGAGTAAATAATATTTTATAGGTTAGTACAGAGTTCCTTTCCTATTTCTTTTAAAGATTATAAAATAGTGAATATGACAGGAACAAAAAGTTAAGGTTTTGAAACCACTGAGATGTAACAAGCTAATAATGATAGAGCCTTGGGAAAGGGCAGTGCTGCTGGGCATTTTGACAACCTGTGTAAATACAGGTTTATGGTGGCCAGTGGGCCTATTAACCAAGGAACCATTGAAATCCCCTGGAAGGGAAGACCCTGAGAGACTCTCTAACTCCTAACTCCCCAGGTTATGGTGACTGAAAGAGGCTGCTCCCGGTGATCTTTGTTGTATTATGCTAATATACTCCAGTTCTGCTTCCCCAGTTGGCCCCTTGGCCCCTGTCCCTGTTGGTTCCCATACCCTAACCCTGCCTGTGTCCTGCCCCTGCCCCTGAATCATTGGTGCCTGATGCTCTTTCTGCCCCTACCTCCCCTCTGCTTAAACCTGGACCCTTCCCTGCTGCTCATCTTTTGTCCCTAGAGCTCTTCAGGTGCATGGTTGCAATAAATCTCTGTGTGGAGCACCACACAAGAACCTTTCCTGGCTCTTTGCTGCCGACTCATATTTGGAGCTATCCAGTGTGAGGGAGTTGTGTGTGTGGCATCGCTGAGCATCTCTTTCCTGTGGAGATGCTCTCGGAAGGCAGCTGCACCTACCACCCCCACCTGCAGCTACACAGGTTGGGGAAAGGACTAAACAATGTCATTCATTTTATCACTACAATTGTCTTGCAACTCTGGGCAAAGTGCTGGTCTGTCTTCAGTCTCCTGCTCCACGAGGCTTATGTTGTGAAGTAGCAGCATCCTTCGTTAGCAGAAGCTGCTTGTGGTTTGTTCTTTCTACAAACTCCCATTGAAAATGTTCACAGCAGCATCTTACTTCTGCATGGCAAAGATTAAGTCAAATCTGGGGTTTAGAACGTTGCAGAAAAGACAGGTGAAAATGCATTTAGTAAAATCTAATGAAAGACTTGTGCTTTTAAATAAGTCCTGCAAATAAAAGCTACTTTAAGCCTGAGACACCCTATCAAGTACAATCTGACTTAAAGTTCTAGAAATGTGTTTTCACACGCATGGAAATTTAGCTAATTTTTCTTTATACACTGTTTGCACATACAGTAGACTTGAATATTGCAAACAACAACAACAAAAAATTTTGTGAGCCAGGACTCAGAGCTTACGTCGCAGTCTGGGAATCCATGTGGCCAAACAAGTAAAACCTGAAGATTTTCAGTAATCTGTAGATACTAACAACATTAACATGTATAGATTGGAAGATCTGAGTGAAGTCTATCCATTTCCTTTTGGATAATGGAAAAATAGACCATAAAAATAAAGAGGTGAACAATATGGTAGTATTTTCAATTAACACTTTTCCTTGTTTCTTGCAATTAAAATGAATTAATTGTCATCTGTCCAAAAAACTGATTAATGAATCATTGTGCATTTATTAGTGTTGAAGACTTTTCCTTCATAATCTATACCTATTTTATGTTCATATACAAATTTGACCCTGTAACCTTCCTCATTACTGGTCATTAAACATGAGGCACCTCCTCCTTCAGGTTTGAGGGGTCTTGGAATATAATAAGTGACAAAAGCTTGGTACATTTTTTTTTTCCCTCTGTATGGTATTTTCTGCATTCGTGTTTAGTAAAGTGATTTTGAGGCATCACTCTTGATTGACATCTCCCATCAGAACCATGGACTTTTCTCTCATGCAGCATCCCCTTTTGATTTGTGGGCATGGACTTATGATGCACTTGAGTTGTTGTTGTTATTACTTTTTTTTTCAATGATGCACAGCTGTCCAGTAAAGCAGTTTCTCTTTGAGTATGGGCTACTCCTTCTCCATTCAAATTGTCTCCACACAGTTGGTTTTATTCCTTCCAATCATCAATTTCATTTTTCATTCCTAATTTACATCATTTTCATGAGCTATTAATATTTTTCATTAAGTAATGATGCATCAAAAATTCTCAGTCATGTCTCTTTAATAATAATAGAATTATTTAAAGAGGGTTACACTGAATTAATTGGGGGCTGATGCTTCTGAAATTTGATTGACTTTGTAAGTTCAAAGGACTTCTGGCAGATAAGAGATTTTTTTAATTATAAGATTTTTCTACTATGTGTATGCATTTCATAATGCTATGCATTTAGAGAAAATAAACACAAACTTTACACACTTTGGTGCCACACGATGGCACTCATCTTTTTCCTGTTCATTCTAATGAACTTTAGAAAACCATTTATTTCTCCATTGAAAATATTCTGTTGGGAGTCAGGATATTACATGATGGAAAAACAGGAAAAAAAAAAGAACCCAAACCCAACCATTTCCCTTTCCCTATTATGTGGTTTGTGGGTTTGGTTCTTGTGTTGTTGTTTTGGATTTATTTTCCTCCTCAGACCAAAGGAAGCTATTATACCCTTTTAGAGAAATTTTGGTAAAGTCTTTTTTTGTTGTTTTTGTTTGGAGTATTTTTGTTTATTTGGTTTTGTTTTAAGGAATAATGATGCTTTTGTGGCTCTTTGGAGTATTTGAGATAATACCACCAGAAGTATTTTCATAATGAGAAATCCATTCAGACCCCTTTTCACATTGATGACCGTTTAACAACAAGTGCTGTTTGAGGCAGTGCCAGGGATGGTGTGAGTGATGTGGTGCCCCAGTCCCTGTCAGTGTAAACAAGAGGTGGGGGCTGTAAACTGAGCCTGATCATAGAGGCAGTTAATTATTTTTCTTCTCTTGCTTTTTCATTTCACTTTTATTTCTCGTTTTTGTTGGCATTTCTGAATGCAGTGCTTGTTCTTTCTCATTTTGCCTGTTGAGCCACAGCTTCACAGTTTCATGTTCTGAATATTTAACCTTTGTAGAAAATACATGTAATGTTTTATTTTCACCACAATATACATTGATTAGCCATGTCTCTGAGAACACAAGGTCTAGGTGTGTTAATTTGCATTTTAAGAATAGCATTTATTCTTTATAAAGAGATTTATATCTGAGAGGAAAAATGTTTTAATTACTGCTGGGCTACGTAAGTGAAATGGGTACCAGCCTAGTCCTTTGAAACTTAATACAGTAATGACAAGGTCTATTTAAAATAGGTAACCAAATTCAGCATAGACTTTATCCTAAACCAATACTGAGTTTGAGCTAATATGAACTTGCGGCAGTCCAAGAGTTGATTGAAGAGAATGCTATCAGGTGGTATTATAGATGCTGTAATCAGGAGGAAAAAAAGCCATTTAAGTAAGTTCATGAAAACATTGTCACTTTTGGTGATTTACAGTAACCTGGCTTTCAAGCATTGCAGTTTTTGTCTTATGTGGATGTGTCAAAGATTTGCAGAAACAAACTGTTCACACACTCAAAAAGTTATTTAAAATAAATGCTTTGCTTGATGGGATGTATTGCTAGTAACAGCAGTAAACATCATAGACAGAATTTTGGAAGTTCATTAGGAAATATGTTTAGCTTCTGTTTCGTCTTCAAACTAAATTAATAATAAATAATATGGTGACTTGGGTTTTTTGGTTGGTTGGTTGGTTTTTTTCACCCTGAAGATTTTAAATTCTATTGAAGCACTTAAGCTGACATTAATCTAACCGAACTTCAGGTGCTCAGTCCCAAAGAGCTGCCCAGACTCCTGCATTCCACAGAGATGCTGACAGCCATAGAGGGCAGTTAACGTCACCTGCCTGAGCTCCTGGACTGTGTGGCCCAGGTGTCTTTATGAGCCTTGGCCCCAGCTGAGCTGTCTTTCTTTCTATGTCCTCTCCTCTCTCATTAGGACTGGTCACTAGTCCTGCTAGTGGTCACTGGTCACTGTGGCCAGCTGCTAAATTTGGCTTCAAGACCCCACTGAAGTCACCTACAGCACAGTTTAATTGCATCTTCTGTGAAATAGTTTGTAAATTTTTACCTGAGAAGTGTTGTCCCAGTTTTGAGACAAATTCGGAGGAATGTCTGAATTTGAACGTCCCGGCAGGTTACAGCTGCCTCTCCCTCACCAGGTTCGGGAAAGAAACATTCCTCAGAGGAAAGTGAAAGAAGGAATAAACCTATTTATTTAACAAACACACAGGAAAAGAATAATAATGCTAAATAATAAAACCTCTCGCTGCAGAGAGGAACCTGGGAAGATTTAAAGTCCTTTCTGTGGGTGTGGTCTCTCTCCTCTTCGGAGCTGGGTTTTTGGCATAGGTCCCTCCAGGCCTCCCAGATGATGTTTTGATGTTGTTGCACAGTACCAGAAGAAAAGAAGCTGAAGTCCCAGGGAAACAAAGGAGTTTAACTCTCTGTCTCTCTCTTATGAGAAAAAGGAGCCAAGAGTTGGGAAAAGCTGGAAGATGCTTTCCTCTTCTCTTGCTGCCACAGAAGCATGCAGGGGGTAGATAGAGCGACTTTGGAGCACAAAACTACTTTGAAAAGTTCATCTGGATTTTTTTGTTTTCTTTCTCTCACGCCTAGTTTTAAAGACACAGAAAGGCACAGGAACCATGTCTGGGCATAGAGCGTCGATAGGGATACAAAATCATAAAGTCACCCCAAGACAAACGTGTTTACTGGAATTAAACATACATTACCAGGTCACAGATTTGGCCATGTGCAGCCTTGCTTTGGTTCTCTCTGCAGCTGGGGTGGGTAGAAATGTGGTCCTTCAAGCAGCAGTTCTTAAATAACCACCTCAGTGGTCAGTCTTGCAAGATGGTTTTGAACAGTCTATGCCCTGCATCCCAATAAACACTGGAATCATGCTGAGTTGCTGGTTTGGCTCCTATGAGGGCAATAAAATTTCCAAGGAAATCATTCGCTAAATGGAACTAATCCTCTTTCTAATGTCTCAAAGGTCAGGCTTGGAGAGGAGGATCTAGAGGAAGAGTCTCTCTTCTTCTGTTTCTGGACTTCCCAAAATTAAAGGAAAAACTACGTCAGTATATTCAGGATTTTTTTTTACTGTTCCTGCTGCTCCTGTTAATTTTGGATCATATCACTTGTCAAAGTGCTGGACATTGTTAATCCCACTTTAGGGCTTATCTTTCTTTGAAGTTTTATTGTTGCATTTTGAATGTCCTTGAGAAAGCCAATTTATGATTTTTGTAGTTCCCCCCGAGGGAGACCTTTGTGTTATCTTTTTTAAACAATGCTCATTGATGGAGTTATTAATATGACCATCACTCCTATGGGGTAAATCCTCTGTCTCTGGTATTGCTAAGGCTGGGGATTGACTAACGTGTGTCTCTGTGCCATTGCCCCTTTGATGTTTGATTGCCAAAAGACTGAGAGAGAAATCCAAGATTCCCATCCTTTGGGGAGAAAGCAAGTGTGAGGTTTGAGGGTGTGCTCCAGTTCCAGCCATCTACAGCCTGCAAGGCTTGATTTTAATTACAACTTGCAACTCGGAGCCCTTGGTTTTCTTGAACTTGAGAGAACCTTTCAGAATAGGGCTTTGATGGAAGATATCAGCTTTGTTTGCTTTGTGGTTTTTGTGTTTGTTTTCCCTCAGGGGAGGGAGGGACTGAGCAGTGGAAGGGAAGATTTCTTTGCCTTCTCCTGGTTGTGCTGGGAGGGAGAGGGAGCAGCTTGATCCTGGGAGCTGCATCCTCCCTGGGGAGGGAGCAGGGACTGCTGATGTTGGGGTAGGGAACTGCTCATCCTCTCAGGGAACTAAAAGGTTGTTTTTCTGAAGAACTAGAGCAGCTTGAGGGATGAGGCTCCAATCTGGAGGGAAGAGCCTGTTCTGCAAGGATGCGAGTGTGTGGAGGGTATTTGTGGCCCCCTCTTAATGTAATTCTTTTGACCAGTGGATCTGAGTTCTAGCTACTGTAAGAAGTTCTTTGCTTTAGGTCAGCTAAAACAAAATTTTAGGGGATAAAACAGCCCCGCCGTGTTGTTTTTCAGGGAATTTCTGAAGCACAGATGTGGCTCCTGGCTGTTGTGCTGCACTGGGGCTGTGTGTGCAGGGAGCTGGGGTTTGGGATGGCTCGAGGCTCCCCTCTGCCCCTTGCTGCTTTGCTCCTGGATTTCTGATGCACAGCTGCAGGCAATGGAATTGGGAGTGGCTTTTTTGATCACTTCTATTACTAGTTGTCTCTCTTAGTACAGCTTTGCTTCACTTTTCTCTAAAGTACTACAAAGCTTTATTTTTCTTACAATCAAGGTTCCTTTTACACGATGAGGCAAATCCATACCTAATGTTCTACTTCCTTTTTTTTTTTTTTTCCTACAAGCAAACTGAGTCTGATCTGAGTCTTATGGAGTATTTGTGCTGCAGAAGGGAGATGCACTAATTGTGTGGGTTTGGCTGGGTGTCGAAGCTCCAAGTGTTGTAACGAAGATGAATATGGAGCAGCTGGGATTGCAGCCCAAGCTGTATGTTCTCAGTGCTTGCAGAGGATATTTAGAAAAGGATGGGAAAAACTGTTAGGCTGAAGCTTTGTATTTCTTCTCTGTGAACTTGGTATTGATTGTTGTTCTCCAGTGGGGTGCTGAGAAGAGGAGGAGGAAACCCGAGGTGTCTGTTGTCCTCTGTTCAGCTCAGTGAGAGCAGGATGGCTCAGGGATGGGAGGCTGAGGGAGAGGTGTGTCCTGAAGGGAGGAGGAAAGTAGTGTTTGTATTGTATATATATGTGTGGTTCTTTCTATTTCCAATTTGCAACAGGTTTAGCTGTAGATTTTGCTCCCTCCTGTCTGTGGAGCAGGTAAAGGACTGCCTCAAGCACTAATGCCTTCCTGCTTTGTGCTTGGTGGGTTAGTGCTGATCTCAAGAGAAAGGTCTACCTGATGTAGTGGGGTTGTGTTGTTTTTTTTTTTTCTTTTTTAAACAGAGAACTGCTCTCCCCCCACATAATTAAACCAATGAGTCTGTTCCTTGTGTATGAGCCTTGGGTGGAATAATTGAGCTGGTTTTGTTCTGAAAGCACTTACATATTGATCTGTGCTGGGGGACTGCAAATGCCATTTCGTGGCTGAAAGGGTTTGGTAACATTAGCAGATGTTTCTGTTTCTCCAGTTAGTTCTTTGGAAAGGGGAAGGCTAAAAGAGCCTGACTGGAATATCCCAGAATGGGGAGGAAATAGTGAAAAATGTCTTGTGGTATTATGCTATGAACACAGAAGGGGTAAGATATGTGGGTGCTGTAATTTATTGCCAGAACTGGCATAGCTTGAAGTTCTAGAGGACACAAGAACTGGTGTAGAACAGATCTCAGGAGAGGGAAAGAAGAAAGATAACAGGTATCTGTTATCTGCGTTTGGCCACGTTCATATAATGAGGCCTTAGAATGATTTTTAAAAACTATTCTTTCTGTATAGCACCTACCAGCACCTGTTAAAATAGGAATTCTTAAAATAAAAATCTCTTGTGGGTGGGTAAGGTGGATGCTTTCAGAAAAGACCAGAACACAACAAAGGGATCAGCAAGCTTTGGGGTCTAGAATGGTGCCCAATTTAGAGGGCAATTTTTAAGGAAGAAGTTGCTGTTGGTTTTGTGTAGGTTTTTTTATTTGTTTGTTTAACCTTTGAACTCTTGTTTAGGAAGCCTTAAGGCTCCCTTTCTGTTGAAACCTGTTAGGGAAATCTAAGACTGAATTACATTTGTCCCTTTAATGAGCATTAAAGAGTTTGGGTGATTTCTCTCCCTCACAGTTCTTACTGGGAATCCTTCCAAGCTCCTGCCTCTGGGTTTTGTGGTTGTTGGAATTACAACGTATTCATATTTCATGCTGGAGATGTGCTAAACTACACCATGAGTCTGAGAGCAAGGATCAAAATACTCAGTTGGTGGCATGGATAAAATGATGTTTTGCATGGTAAATTTTATAACCACAGCAGAGAAGTCTTATTTGCCTTCAGATTTGTGGTGTCTTACTATATGAAATACCCTAAACTCATGGCAAAACACTCTCTGGGTGGTAATTTTAATAATTTATTTTTTGCGCTTATGCTGTGTAGCCGTGTGTGAATTTTAGCCAATATATTATTCTATGATGCATATATTTGAAGAGATGTATTTTTTGAGATACTCATCAAAAATAGTATTTGGTGTTCGTTCTATCAAGAGATGATAAATTCCACGTAAACCAACATATATGCACTTTCCCACGTGGGATGAAATAAGGATAAAAGCTGTTTTTTTCCAGAATTGCTAAATTCTTTTCTTGTAGTAACTTGCTATGTGACCTCAGCTGTATTTCATTAGTTATCACACGATGATTTAACGATATCATTAATGACAACAACCAGGGGCTGTTTCCATGCTCTTGGGAAAGCAGAGTTTGCTGCTGCTCCTGTTGTGCTGAACCCATGGAGCACCTGGGAGCTGCTCCCTGTTGCAGTGGCCCAGCCTGGGGCTGGAGTGACTGGAGAGGCTGCACTCCCTGAGCCAGCAAGCTGCTGGTTGGACAGTTCAGAAATTTAGGAGAACCTCTCCCCATAAGGCAGTGCTGCTCTACATTAATTCCTTTTGTTTGATTGGCCTGTTGGCCCTCTGTCTACCCTCCTCCCCTATATGTACCTTGTTCTGGAATGTTCTCCCTTCCCTCGTATCCCATTAGTCCTCTCCTTTCAGCCACTCCTCCCTTGTACTCCCATTGCACTGTGTACCCCAACCCTGCCTTTACTTCTCCCCTTTGCCCTCTTCCCATTGGTTCCTGTCCCCACATAAAACCCCTGGACCCTTCTTTGTTTCTCGGTTTTTTGTCTCTGGAATCCCTGTGGAATAAACTCTCAGATCTCCACATAGAAACCCCCTCTTGCCTCTTTGTCTCCAATCGACACTGAGCTTCTGAGCTATCCTGGTGTGAGTGTTTCATGCTTCCACCTGCCCGAGTGTGTCTGTGTGCCTGCCAGCAGCCTGAGTGGCTGTGCAGGAATGTCCAGTGAAGGATGCTCTCCAGAAGGATGTGGTACACAGCTCACTGCCCACCACACTGCATCAGCTCACTTTCATCCTTTCCCACCACTATTTAGGTGCACAGGGCTGGGGGTTTGGCTAAACTGGCTAATCTGGACACCACAGCCTGTCTTTTTGTCATCCAGAGCTCTAAATGACCTCTTACAGCTCAAGGAATAGCCAGAAGGTTGCCTCTTCCAAGATGGATTTGTTTGGGAGCAGTAAACGTGGAGCAGGACAGGTTTCTGTGGCCACAAGATGGCAATCACAGAGCAAACATCCACCCTCTCTGCAGGATGCAGCTTTTAAATTAACACTGGGCTTTTTGGGCTGCAAAGATCCCCATAAAATATATATGGTGCAGCAGGTGGAGAAAGGTGCTGTGGTATGCATATGTAAAATGTACATGCACTTGTATAAATGGTATTTCTTCCCTAAATCCCACAAATGCCCAGTGCAGTATGTAAATACACTGTTCACTGCTCCAGACAATTGCTGGGATAACTTTTTCTGATTTATCACTTGAGGGCTGAGGCAAGTGGAAGGCAGCAGTATTATATTAATATATGTATGATGATTCCAGCATACTGTAGTTACTATAAAGCTGTTTAATAGCAGCCTTTTTATTTCATCTCTTTTACCAGAAGCTGCACGAATTGTCTGGTTACTTTTATATTTCCATCCTGAGGGCAAAAAAATAACTGTAAAAATTGGTTTGGAATGTTCCCTGTTAAAATATCTTCACGGGTCAGAGGCATGACATGAAATATTTCTACAGAGAAAATAACAAGTTCTGCAGCACGTCACTGCTACAGGCTCCATTTTCACATTCTGCAAAATAGCTCCTCTCCCTTCTCCCCATTTTTCTTGCTGTGTGAATTGGGTATGGAAGTGTCATCAGAGTTGGTTGCAGTGCTGTGTGCTGATTTTGATGGAACTATTTCAGAAACAACAGTTAGTGTGAGCCTCTTCTGCAGGGGTTTGAGCAGAGAGCCCACACAGTGTGATCACGGCATTAAAACATCTCACTCTCCACCTGACTCTGCTTCTCTTAATCTACAGAGGTCAGGCACCACTTCATGTGGCTGCAGCAGTGAGGTGAAGTTGAGGATTCATTGCAGAGGATGATATCCTCTGAAGCAGAGCGTGCTGATCTGGGGTGGGCATCCTTTTGGGAGAGCTTGGCTGGAAATCTTGCCTGCAGCCATCAGACTTTGTGTCTCTGCAGTGTCTCTTAGTGCCTGTCCTTGTCTGTTTGGAAGGCTCTGGTCAGGCCCACAGGGTTGTTGCCCCGCTAGACATGGGATTCAGTCTTTCCTAAGTGCCTTCTCCAGGGATGAATGGTGTATCTGATACTCAGTGGTTGCCCTGGGCCACCTGCTAGAAGAAATGGTTGCAAAAGAAGTTTGGGAAAGCACAAAGGAATACAGGAACAACAGGCTGTGCTTTCTCCTATCATGAGGGGAAAGATAGGAGAAGATAATGGTATGAGAAAGTAATTTGGGTCCATATTGACTTCCAGGTACAGGACTCTCTGGGGTCCTGATATAACTGGGAGTGTTTAGCCGCACAACTGTCTAATACACTAACAAGGGGGAGTTATTGGGTGACTTTTAAAACTTGAGGAATAGCCTGAGTTACCTATGGTACCACTAAACCCCACAGCACAAAGAGTGTGTAGTTTGTTGTTGGATTGGGGCTGACACAGTGGACATGACCAAGGATGGTGCAGTTAACTGGACTAGATGTGTTTTAGGCTGCTGCATTTTCCTCCAGAATCAAAGCAGGAAGTGAGGGATCTCTGGTTTCACCATGATTGCAAATATCCTTATCACCTTTTGAGGCTGGAACAATTAATTATACAAATGAACAGCAGCAGGAGGCAGTGCAGCTTCTTTCTCTGGTATTTCTACTGGCTTGAGCTTGTGCTGTGGTCTAAAACCACATGAAGCTTTCTAGATCCTTTCCTTTAACTGTTGTCATGACATTTCTGGGGTGATGCCGTTTGCACAAGTCAGACTGAAACTAAAAAGAATGACATTTTTTGCTTATATGTGGAGCCTGTGTGATATTAGTAGGCTAAATTTATGCATGTTTTAATGAACAGCTGGAGAAAAGAATCAATTGATGGTGTTGCTGGCTTTTTATTCCCCATGTGGGTCTTTTCTTCCTCTCTGCAGCCAGGAACTTACAGTGCTGCTTTCTTTCCTTGACCCACCACTTGGATGTTCTGGTTCAGGTGTGAGTGGAGAGTGGCCAGGAAAATTATGTAGCTGAGCAGGGAGGCAGAGGTGGCCTTGTGGCAACTCAGGGATGTAATAAAGAGAATTAGAGGGAGAAATCAGAATCCAAGAGGTCAGATGAGGGGCTGGGATGGTAAAGAAGCACCTCTGGGCCCAGTGGAAAAGTTGAATCTAACAATAAATTAGTAATGTATAATAAACATCAGCAGCCCAAGTGTCAGCTCGTAATATTGATCTTTTTGCTACAAAAAAGCCCCTCTGAACTCTGTAAAGCTAAATATGAATAGTAGCAGCGCCAGAATCTCCATTTTGTTTTATAGATGTCTTAAGTTTAGTCCTGGAGATCAGGAGTCAAGGCATAGCAGACATGAAGGCCTTGAAAGAAATAGCTTTCTCTTGGTTGGAGTATAGCAGGTATGAAAGGATTAGTTTTAAAGAACTAGTCTTTTGTTTCATTTCTTTGCTTAACAGGAATTACAAAAATAATATATTGCATTAAATCCTCTTGATTTTGTGGGATCCAAATTGTCACCAAGGTAGAGAAGCAAAAAGCTTGTATTCAAAGCTGAATGCAAAACAGTCTTTATCTTTTTCCATAGCTGCTGCCTATAGCACATCTCTATTCTGTTTCCTTTTTGACATTGAATGGAATGTGGTTTGTGCTCCCTAATAGAGCTGGCAGAATTTCAGGCTGATATGGCTGTCCTGGCAGTGTCAAGTCTATCTTGAGCCATCAAGGCATAGTGGTTCATTACATACTAATTTTTGTCACCTCCTACCTCACTCTGCTGGAAGCTTGGAGCAGAGGTTAAAAACATCCTCTGCACAGGGACTCCTCTCCAGCTGCTAGGGGCCCACTTTATTTCTGACCCTTCAAGGTACCAAAGCCAGGCTGTTTCAGCTGTCACTGGCTTGAAAGGAAGGCTGTCCCTTGGCATGCTGCATCATTTATTCCTGTTTCTTTCTGATCTGTGGACTTGAAATCCACCCTACCTCCCATTAATAAAGGTTCCACCAGATGCACACAGAGGGGACCTGTTGTAAACAGCAAAAATCAGAGTATTTTTTTTACACATGATGACGTTGAAGATTTGAAAATAGTCTGCAGCTGTGTAAAGCAAATAAATTGTGTTGGGTGTTTTCAGTAACTGGGATAGTTGCTAATTAGTTCTGTTGGGCTGGCCTTTAATGGGCTGTGCTGTGAGCATTCTGTATTCAGGGCTGCTTGCAGTTAGCACTGTTCCAAGTCTACTTTTTTTTTGGCAAAAGCCACACTTATTTCTGTAATAAATTCCCTGTTTGAAGTTGATAGGGAGAGAGGCCTGAGGCTCATGCAGTAGAGCAAGCCTAGACATTACAATAAGAATGGCAATAAATGTAGCCATAAAACGGATTTTAAATCAGCAGTCACATTCCCCCCCGCCCTGAAAACATTTTAAGTGTTTTCTCAGCATTCTGCCAGAACTGCTGTTCAGGTGCAGTTAAGGGCTTTACCTATTCTGCAGCTTTTTCATTTAAAATATAAATACTAAATTTTGTCAGAGAAGTCTGTTGCAACTCACTGCTTCACCACAAGGACTTAATGTTTGTAATAGCAATGAGAGTTACCCTGAGGACCCTTAAAAAGCTTTTGTAAATAGGAAAGTTGGCCCAAATTGGATGCTGCACCTGTTTTTCTGTGTTAGCTCAGCTTTCTTCTCTTGTTGTCGATTGCTATGAATAAAATCCCAAAAACCCCAATGTCATAGCCTTGTTACGATACCCCATTTTACTTGCTAAGTGCTTTGCTAATTTTACTGTTTAGCTGGTTGTTTTTGTTACCCCGCTGTCTTGTCATTTACCCCATTGCCCTTATTATCTATTACACTGTTCCTGCTGTTTACCCCATTGTTACTGTTAAGTACCTCGTTATCCCTGTTGAGTACCCCATTCTACCTTTTTCATTAGGAACTGCCTCCGCTGCTCCCCAGAATGGCATGTGTGACCCAGAAGAGGGAAGCGAAGCAAGTGTGCTTGAATGCAAATTAGAAAGACTTGCACCAGCCAGCGAGAATAAAGCCCCGAAATGATGAGCCAACGAACAATTAAGGGATAAAAACAACACCCCTGGACCAGCAACGAGCGGGGCTACCTGTTGGAGCCCAGCAAAGCCGGAAAACTTCTCCTGACTCTGTGGGGATTCATTTTATCCCTAGAGCTCCCCAAAATAGCTTAGCCTTCGAACTAAGTCCTTGGGAGCACCTGCCCCCACTTCTGGGTGAGCTGAGAGAACCAAAGAAATGAGAAGATTTTTGTTTAGTGTACCACTAGTGTAGAGTGTGTTAGAGTGTGTACTTGTAGTTTTAGATTTTGTTCTATATATTAATATAGAGACAACATTGAGAATTCAGGGTGTCAGCTTCTCCTTATTTTTCTTCTTCTTCTCCTTCTTCTTCCTTTTTTCTCTGACCTAAGTTCCTGTGATTTAGTAATTGGTAGAAAGAACCTAGTGTAGAGGAGGCATGTTAATAAAATTGATACTTACTGGTTTTAAAGACAAAATAGAATACGCAAAGTTTGTCAGTTGGGTGATAAAAGGTATAAAAGCCATCTGTGCTGGGAAGCAGCAGCCATTGTGCTCCTGGAAGCCTCAGCAGAGGCTGTGCTCCTGAAACTTCGGTAAGAAACAATAAACAATCCTTGAAGCAGCAGAAAAGAAGTCTCGCTTTGTTTTTTCCTGACATGGGACACTGAAAAGGAAGATCACTGGGCCAGGAGCAGAGAACGGGGCTGACAGGCCCCCACAGCTACCTCCTGACCTGGTTTTCCAGTTCTCAGAACCATCACCCTCAGTTAAAGAGAACTTGACCGGAATGACACCCCTAGACATGGAGCCAGCAAAAGGGTCTTCCTGTGGACTCCTGCGAGGATGGAAGCCCCAGCTCTGCCGTGTCAAGCGACAAAGCTGCACTGATCCTCCTCCTCTGCATCGTCCCTGGGAGCAGTGGCAGTGTGTGCAACCCCTCGGGGCCCCTACCCAGGCTGACCTTCTAATAAAGGCGTTAAAAAGGAGAGTCTCTCCTTGCCCGTTCATTTCATCAATCACATAACCTGGGCTCATGTGGGGCTCAGCTGAGCACAGCTTCCAATTTCATGTGCATTGTGCTCACTGGAGCCAGTGGGATAGGGCTGTGCTTCAGTTCCAGAAATACAAACATGCTTTCAAGTATTATTTAGTGCTAAGAGTAGAGCTTTAGTCAGAAGCTAAATAAGGTACAAATGTCCACTGAAATACAATGGGATTAAATACCTGGAAGATCTGATTTGCTTCCCAAATACTATACTTTAGGTGATGACCTCCAGCAGTGGGTGGGCTCCCCTTGTCCTGTGATATGGGCCAGACTCTTGCAAAGTGGTTTTTATTTGTATGTAGAGGGAAACTGGAGAAAAATGAACCTTTTTTTCAGAAGACATTGGTTCTTCCATGTGGGAAACTGATCCCTTAAAACCACAAAACCAGCTTTTCAACCACTGTCAAACTTGCCCGGTGACAGTCCATACTAGTGTATAGCTGTTGGGGCTTTTTTCTGCTTAGGTTTTGCTGTAATGTAAATTCAGACCATTCCTGTAGGTTTCTTGGATGAAAATCCTAACTCTTCGATGTATTATTTCAACAACAGTGACAAAAAACTTAATGTTACTAAATCACAATTTTCCTCCAGCAATTCAAATTTCAGTTACGCTGGGCTGATGAAGTTAAGTGCTCTGCAGTATTGTAGTGATGTTAAAGAATTTAACTTCTAAAAAAGGGAGCAGGCAGGCACAGAAATGAACTTAACTGAGCAGAGGAAGAGGAGCCTGGAACGGCATTGCTGCATGTTTCTTGGCACTTAAACTGATTGCAGGGATGGCAGTCTAGCAGTGCTCGCTGTTTTTACTGAAATCTGAGTTCCTGGAACCATGGGAATCTCAGCTTTAAATAGAAGGGGAGGGGGGGAGGTAATCTAATCTTCATGGCTTCACTCATGGTTTATAAATGCAGAGCTGGCTGTATTGAATTTGGTGTAGCAATGTGTTCTCTTGTGAAAATGTATTAAACAAAATTTGCTTATCTTGTGCTAACCTCCTATGTTGTCATAGCATTGGGATATTTTTTTAATGTGCATGGGATTAAAGTTATTTTTGGATACTAAACTGTGAATTCCTTCTTAAAAACTGTCAGAAAAGTGTAGGCAGCCTTTCTTTCTGTGCTGCCAGCTGAGAAGAACTGGGGTTTTTTGATAGTTTTGATAATTCTGTGGTAAACAGCCCCTTTTCTCTTGATGGCATTGTCTGGCTTCTCTCAGGGGTGAGGAGATGGTAGAGTAAGGGTTTGAAATACCACTTGTTTCAGCAGTCAAACAGGAAGGGCGGGGGGACCGGGAAGGGATGGGGAAGGGGATACCTGGTAAAAAGGGACTGTGGGAAGGTAAGGTGGAGGGCCCTCCACATGGCCGGCGCCATTGTGGCTGACCACGCTGTCGGCGCCATTTTGGATTCCGGCCACGCGGTCACTGCACACGGTGCCGCCGCCGTTAGGCGCCAGGCCCAGCAGGACGGAGGGGTGGACTCCCAAGGGTTTGTTCAAGGGAGGTGGGTTAGGAATGGTGTAAGGGAGAAGGAGCTGCTTGGGGAGGAGAGGGTAAAACTAAGGGGAAGGTGGCAGAATTTACAAAAGGCAGCTTTGGAATTAGTGAGTCCAGGCGAAGTTGACGATTTTTTGCTGTTGGTAAAAGCTGTGGTGCTTCAGGGTCTCTCCCCGAGGAATTTCCATGGCAAAACACGTCACAGGCAGCGTCCTAAAACTCACAATTTAGTCCAGTCCCATATAACCCTCCAGGAAAGAGGTTGAAAAGTCTCTTCGATGGTCCTTCTGAAAATGGCTTCCTGAAAGTCCACTGCAGTGTTACTGCTGCAGCACTCTCGGCAAAAAGCAGGTTTTTTTGCGGCACTTTAAATGTGCCTGCAGCACTCCTTCGAGGCTTCTTTGCTACCTCTTCTGCCCCGGTTTTCAGGCTTCCTTGTACATGCCATGCCCCACATTTGGGCGCCAGCTATTGCGTTTGCTTTTTCCCATGGGTCTCCAGTCCGGCTAGTTCAGGAACCCGAGGGAATGCAGTGCGATATGAACAAAAGCAAAAGATGAAAGGTGCTCTCTTCCTCGGGACCATGGTCCAGTAGCTTTTAGAATCAATTCCAGGAGGAAAAAAGAGAGTGGGGAAAGGTTGCCTCCAGGTTTTAAACTCCCAGGATGGGATGGAAGGGAGAGGGACCACAGCCAATGGGATACAGCTGATGTAGGGGACAGGGGAAGGGATATCAGGGACAAACCATCCCCAAAGGGAGTGATACAGAACATACCATTTACAGTGCAAATAAAACCACACCCTGTGCAAACCTAAAACACACCACATTAGTGCAATGGAACATGAAGGGATTGATTAAACTTCAAAGCATGCTGATGTGAAATTGGGGCCTGATTTTGTTTATATATACATGTATATCTAAAAAGGGATTGATTAAATTTCAAAGCATGCTGATGTGAAATTGGGGACTGATTTTGTTTATATTTATATATAAATGTATATCTAAAATGTATGTTTATATACAAATAAAACACTAAGCATTGCGGTGCAGGTTGGTCTATGAAGCTCCACTCACTTCCACTGGACCTAGCAGAATAAGACTTGCATCGATACAGAATCATAAATCTGGGGAACAAACATGGACCAACCAGTTCTTAAATTCTGAGTTTCTTTAGAGTATTTAGAGCTGTTAAAAAAATACACAGACTATTTTCTGTATGTGCAATAGATTGTAGTGAGTGGAGTCCTCCTTCTTCTGATAGCTGCAAATGTGCCATGAATTGATGGAGCATGAAAAGCTATCCCATTTCTGGGAAAAACAGGCTCAGAAGATATGTTGAATAGAAATACAGACTTTCAGAATTCAAGATTTGCCAGTGGTGCTGATAAAGTAATGTTGCCATCTATCTATAAGTCCAAGAGCAAGACTGGCTTAAAAGTCAAAGTCTTCTATTGCTTCTCTACACTAAATTCTTCCAAATGTGCTCAAGATGTGTTCCAGGAAGAGATTGAATCTGAATCTACTGTTAAATGGTAAGCTGAGAAGAAAAAAAAAGTGTTTAAAAGGCCCCATGTATTGACTAAATCAGAGAACATGAAATAACACTGATGATATTCTTGCTGGTGCAAAAGTTGTTTTATAAATCCTGATCACATTCTAAAAGTTGTGGTTCCCATCTGGTGAAAATGTGATTGAAGACAGCTAATTGTTCATTTCGTTTATATTTGGGTCTTAAAACATTTCAGTTTCTATCTTTTTGTTTTCCATTTGGAACAGTGTATTTTAGACTAGTGACACTGAAAGAAAACCTTAATGAAATTATGCATTTTTTAAACATAATACAAAGTAAGGAAGGCAAATTTTCTCTCATAAGTTCAAGAGGGCTTAACTAACAAAGTTCTGTTCACTTCTGTTTATTACTTGTATCTTCCTGAGCAAGTTCACCAATTCAGGAGAATTTATGTTGCCTAAATTTTCCAGTGCACTGGAGAAGTTCATAGTACACCTTATGTGACAAAGGTGTGTAAAACTCATCTTGTGTATATTATATATATATATATATTTATTGATGTTAAAGATTTAGTTGAATTTAAAGCTCTGACTCTGAACAAGAAACTGTAAATTGGACCACAGTTATCTGACTGTAGTTAAAACAAGTTGGAAAAGTAAAGGGCAAAAGTTTGGGTGGCTCAGGTGGTATCCATGTATTTATGGATATTATATTTGCTGACTCTTAAATGAAAAGATTTGGAAGGCATTCAATTATTTTGGCCCTAATCTGCATCTGGTTTTAAATTTAAAAATTAAACTTGTGAAGAACCTGTTCAAGATGGGGGTCATGCAGCCCCCTTTTATGATAATTGAGAAATATTGGTGAAAAGTACTTTGTGCCTGAGGGATCTGCTCCTTGCAAGAGGGTGTACAGATCAAACACGTTGTTATTAAAAACAGATTCTTGACTGATAATATCCACCATCTGGGAGCAGTGATTGCAGATAGAAAATTGGATTCACCAGGGGAGATGGTCGGTGCTTCTTGATGTTGAAATAGCCTTTGATAGAATAGGAAGAAGAGCAGTTTACAGGGGATAGACTTCCACAAATTTCTTGCATGAATCCATTAAAACTCTTTTTATATCCTGAGGCAGTGGGTGATAACTGAGTATTTTCTAATATCATTTTGTGTTGAAAATGAGAGAGAGAGTTTATATAAAGATGTATTTTCTTCTGACATTTCTCTGTTTGTTATCCTCAAATCCTGGCAAAGGAGGTTAGAACAACCACCAGACTAATGACACTTAAATAGATCTTTCTTTGTAGGCAAAATCTGATTTTTTTTTTAAAGCACTTACTACTTAGAGCTACCAAGAGCTGCTGAGCAAAGCTTTGTGTGACTTTCCCTTGTTTACTGAGGCTGCAGAAGGACGTTGTAAAAGAGGATGAGAACTGGGGATTTTAGCATTCCTATGCTGGCACTGCCGGCCCTGAAACCAATACCTTTTTCCCACTGCAGACTGTGTTAAATTTGGATTGGAATGACAAACCTCATTGCTGGGAAAACTGTGAATATTTCAGTTTGGGTTTCTTCGACATCATAGTTTCCTAGTCCACATTATGATGGTAGGTTACCTGCTCAAAGGCAAAATTATCTTAACTAACACATTACCAAAACACCTCTTGACTTGGAAGATGATGATTGAGATGAACTTATTAGAAATCCAAAGCTCTTTGGGATTGGAAGAAGGGTGGGAAGGGTGCATGGAAAAGAAGAGACTATTTAAAGATGATTCTGCTTCATTAAGCATTTAAAACTCCTATACAGGACTTCTGCAGGAGAGCTGTAACTCGGAAATATCAAAGTATTCACTACACATCAATGAGAAAAAAGAATTTATAATCACTACTTCACCTGCAGATTGGATGATAGCTATTGCCTTGCATAGACTGGAGTTTTCTGACAATTCAGGCCTCTTCAAGAATGAAGTTTCTCTATAAAGAGATTTATAAAGAAATCGCTATTTTCACTAAGGGATTTTTCTTTTGTGATTTCATTCCTTTCTTTCATAACTATAACCATATATAGGTATATTTCTTCCTTTGCATAACTGTCACAATATTAAAGGCAAGGAAAGAGAGCCCACTGCCCGAGATGCACTGACAAGGGATTTGAAATACCTGGATTTGACTTTTGATGGGTGATCCAGATCACCTCGATTTTTTAAGCAAATCATCGGGATTAGATCAGAGAGATATTCCTGTCGATATTCCACAGCAGTACCCAATGTTTAGGTATCCTTCTCCCAGACTGGGTTTCTTGGGTCTCTTGTGTGGTGTATGGGAATGTCACCTGCTTTATGATGTCATCCTTTGCTGCTTTGTTTTTCATAACGGCAAATAAAATCTGCAACCACAGATGTGGACAATGATCAAAAAAGTGGGGTATCAATGCCATTTGTAAGGATCAGAGTGAAAGTGAGGTTTAACACCAAAACTAGTAAAAGCACAGTGATTTAAGAAGGATGATTCTGTTAATTGCATAATTAGTAGCATATTTGCAATGTACCAGATTTGCTATTCATTCACATTAGTTTGATGAGAAATCTCTTTAGTTCTTCACCCTATTAAAAGCAGCCTTTGCTGAGCTCATACCAGGATGATGATTTGATATTATGTGGGGAAAACAAATCAATCACAGTTTACTATTCATGAATTGCAACTTGTGAAGCCCCAAACTATAATTTAAAGATCTAAAGCAAAATGTATTTCAATAATAATTCATGTTTTATTGCTTCTTCCTGCTAGCAAGGTGCCCACATCTCTCTTCAACATATAAACCTCTGATCTTGTGAAAATGGAGTTCATTAGTTTGGTGTCCCAGAGCAGATCAAATCTGCCAAATGCTCCCTGCCCAAATTCTGATTAACTGTCAGCTCCACTGTGCACAGTGAGGCTAAGAGGGGGCAGATTTAAGGGAAAATGCTGGGGGAGGTTGTGTCTGGTCTGGGTCCAGCAGCCCTGGATGGTCACAGCAATTTTAGATATCATTTACAGGTGGCTCTGGAGACCTGATGTGCAAAAAGGCAGTGATATGAAATACATGAATTTTTTGCTGATCGTGGTGTATCAGGCCAAGCAGCTTCTTGCTTCCTTGTTTAGGAGCATTTAACAACTACTTCCTTACTCTCAGGTAGTCTTTTGAATAATAATGTATTCTAATTCTTGTTAGAATTATTTTATGCAATTTTAGTGAGCAGACCATATAGTGCTGACTCGTGTGAGCTGCCTGAAGTTGTATTTGCAGCTTGTAACGGTGATAAATATTTGAAATAATAATAGGTCATGTAGCACCAGAGGACAGAGGTAGAGGGGGGCATATTCCTGACCTTCCCCTGGCTAAAATGTTTGTATGTTTTCCAAAGATTTGATTTTTCTGCATGCAGGACCATTCTTTAGCTTGAAAACATTGTGGCATGGGGGGAAGTTGTGTTCCTTGGATATTTATTACTTCAAAATTACCACATAGGTACAAAGCCAAAAGCAGTTTCATCTGTAATTTCTTGCTGTAATGCTATCCAAGAGAACCCTTTTTAAAAGCATTTGTCAAAAATTTAAATATCGGGGGTTTTTTTTCTGTTAGACTGGTTCAGAAAATATGAAAAATTTGTAATTAAACCCATAAACACAAACGCCCTCCCAATGGTTATTAAAGCTAATACTTGGTAGATATTTACCTGGGAAGGCCACGGTTAAAAGGCTGGGATTTGTATGCTTTTAGAGTGTATTTATGAAGTGGTGACAAGCTGACAGCTTCACTAACAGTAACTGTATTCAGACAGGAAAATGTAGGCTGATAAGTAAAACTATGTCCCCTCTTCTGTTGAAATACCTTGAAGATTTTGTAATGGGAGAACAGGTTTTATTGGAGATGTAATTATCAATTATTCCATTAGACTTGTAGGAAATTAATATCTTAAAGGCTGCTACCCCTGTGCTGACTTTATTAAGGCTAGACAACAAGTTAAGTTGTTATTACAAGGACTGATAAGACACACAGGTACAGTAATTGCTTAAGCCTCATTTCATTAGTGAATTAGGCAAAAAAATGGAATGGAAAAGCCTCTCACTGGTGAGACTTGTGGAGCTGGAGTTTTAATTTTCCACAAGGCCCTTTTGAAAAAAACTGAATATATCAGTGACTGCCCTTTCTTCCAGACATACTGGTAAAATGCAGGTTTCTAACCATGTTATCTTTGTACTTCCTAGCTCTAAATAGAATACCAGAGGATGTAATGAACTGGGTCTGAGTTTTGCTGTGCTTCTCATTAAGGGCAATATAGAGACAGGTACATTGGAACTGCCCACAGATGATCAGACCTGCATTACACCCATTCCCTTGTGAGTAGGTTTCCTGTAGTAATATGATAAACCTCCAGAAGGGAAAAATATGTAGCATTAATTGCTTTTGCAGATCAGCATCTGCAGTCTGCTTCCTCTCTCTCTTGTCATTAAAAATGGTAATAGTCAAGGACTGTGCTTGTCAAAACATTTCATGCAAAAAAAGATCATGCTAGGGAAATGCAGATGTTGTGTGGTTTTAGAGCATTCCTCACTCCAACTTTACATATGAATGAAGGTAAAAAATATCTTATGTTTGCTTTGTATCTGTGTTTTCTTTTGGAATGAGTTGCCAAAGCCATGATGTTACATTTAAAATGAAGTTATTTGCTTAAAACTCTTGTGTGAGTATGAATGAAATGATTGGAATCAGCAGTGTGTTTCTATACAGACCATTTGTTTTGCACTTGACAGGTAGTTAATGGTGTTCTAATTCACATTATTATGTAAATGCCGGAAATGACAGATGAAGTAGAATAATGCTTTGCTTTAAAGGAAGTTGGGCAAGTTTAGAAACATTCTGATTTCAAGTTTCCATTTACTGTGTCTGATTTACCAAAATCTGTTTATTTCTTAATGTTCTGAGGGGGTGGAGTTGCAAGAAAGGAGTTTTGGTCATAATTTTGCTTCTGAATCAGCTATGATAAACAAGCAGAAAGATTTGCAGTCTATCCTTCAGAAATTTCCAGCAATCCTTACTATTGAGCGAGTTGGGAACCATGAAGATATTATATTACTCCTGGTTCTGGTTTGCTTGAGGCTTTAAAGGGGTGTAGATGTGCCTAAACAAGGTGAAAGAGATGGGAATTTCAAGAGCAGTGATATCAGTGTAGAGATTTTTTTTACCTTTTGTTGTATATGGTTTGCTCTTGCAAGGAAATAACTGAGTATAAATGAATATATTGTACCAATAAATTGGTACAATAATGTGAGGTCTTTGATTTAAAAATAAATAAATATTTTTCTTAGCTCTCAACAATAAGACGGCCAGTAGTGAAAAAGCATCACATAGGAATTGTCAAATTGGGCTACAGAAATATCCTAACTCTTACTAGACTCTCAGTGCCCCTAACACCACGAGCATTTTTTCCCCTCCTAAAATTCAAATCTAATCTTATATTCCTTTATCAGGTTTTTATCAAAACAATGTATAGTGACTGTGACAATTTGAGTTCCACATATTTTCTCCCTCTGATTCCCAGCATACTTTTATTTCTCTAAAATAAATGAGAAAAACATCTGACACCAAAGCAAAATGAAACAAGAAAAACAGGTCATTAAACATCACATTTGAAAATGTCTTTTAGATAGAATAGAATAATTATTTAAAAGTAGCAGAGGTATAGAAGGTATAAAGTATTTTGAGGCTTCCTTCCTGATCTTGTCTCTAATGTGTGTTCCTTGTGTTCAAGTTTGTCTGTATGTTGTGGGTTATTGTAGCAGGGAACATCCAAGGAAAAAAAGTGGGAGTGTTTTCCTGTTTTTTTCTTTCATCTCTGCAGATCACACAGAAGACTGCATGTTGCTTTAAGGACACAATATTGAAAAGGTTTTGGGCCTCACATTCTGCAGGACTTCTCCATAGTAGAAATTTGCAGGTTTTACACAAATTTCTAGAGGTTCATGTCAGTGCCAAAGCTTTAGTGATGAGGAAATGATCTGAGGGAAATGATGTGACTTTGCAGGCACATTACCTCTCCCTGTCACCAAAACCACACTCCCTTGTGCTTACCCAACAAATAAATGGTGATAATTCCAGATTAATGTTGCTCACTAAGTATTTATAAACTCAGCTTTTGTGCAGCACATGGGTGAAATTGTGCCACAGCAGCTCGGATTGGCTGGAGAAGGAGGGAACCAGGGCCAGGAGTGCCAAGCCTCTGTCTGCCTTTGAAAGGCAGCAATTTCAACCTCACGTTGTTTTGGATAGGAAGTTTGGGGTTTTGTTTTGGATTAATTTTTTAAAATGTTTTCTGTTGCTTCCCACATAATTCACCTCCATTCCAGTAAGTCACAGGGACACTGGACTGAACCTCTTCACCACCACAAGGTGCCTGTTGCTCCAAAGCAGCCTAGGAAGGGTTTGTCCCCTCATAGCAGAGCCAAACCTGTACTTTACCAGTCCCCCAAAAAATCCTGTTTAGGAGGAGGGCAGGCTTGTGAGGATGATGTGATCCTGTATCACAAAAAGTGTTTACTTGAGGGGAGAGGTTCCCAGGGCTTTCCCTGGGGGTCCAGGTTTTGCTCTCCTGTCCTGACCCAGCTCCCTGCTTGCCTGTGCCTGGAAGCTGTGTGTCTATACCTGTATCTGGTTATATAGACGCAAAGGTACACCTAATTTTTTTGTTCATTTTTTAATATATGGGGTAAATACCCTTGTGGCTGTTGCCTGGCAACTGGTGAGGCTCAGGTGGAGACTGGGAAGGGGGGATGTGTCTATGGGTATTGAAAGCCTCTCTTCCTGCTCCTGCTGCAGCCACCTCCTTGGAGAGGTGAATTCCTCCTTAGAGGGCTCAGGCTCCTAAAGCTGGAAATTAAAAACCTTTGTGTACATTCTGACCCTCTCTGTCCTGGAGAAAGAGTGCTCATTATTCCCATCCTCTAAAGGAACAAAACACTGCTTTCATGCCCCTTTTCATGCCGAAACGTGGCTCTGTGGAGGGCAGCCCTGTCTCTCAGTGCCAGTGATAGTGTTTGGCTTTACAGATTAAATTGATGTTTAGCACCAGCCCCTGCAGCTGGGCTCACTAAAAATAGCCTTGGAGACAATTCAGTGAGGAAAAAGTCAAACTGTATAGAAGGATTTTATTTATTTTTAAGGGCTGAACTGGTATTAAATTTCAGCCCCCTCTCTCTCTCAGTAATGTGTATTACTAAGTGCTCTGTGTAAATGCTGTCAAGCCTCTGGGTGCTATCACCTAGTGATTCCTACCTAGATGTGTGTCAGCCTCTTCTGACTAGGTGGGATGGTGTATTTACTGAAGGGGAGGAAAAAAATCCCGAGACAATAGAGAAAAATTGCAATGAAAGGATCATTGCTGCATCCTTAAGAGTTGTAGAGTCAGATCTTTTCCCACTTGAGGTTTCCTTTGCTGTCTCCAAGCAGTCCCCTTATCCCTCTCCACTGTGCTGGTGAGAGTTCTGCTCCTGTGTCCATCCCTACAGTGTGTAATCAGTGATAACATCACCTTGGAAAGCCCTGCTGCTGTGTGATGTAGAGAGAACTTTAGTGAATTCTGTTTTTCTTAAAGAGAAACCACCTGGAAGATAAGTAGGTAGAACCTAAGCTTCTCCCCAGCATTTTTCTAGCTGCTGTTACACAGCTTTTTGTAAGCTGTTGGTGACTGGATTCAGAGAGCTTCAGCATCTAATAAGTTATTTTATTTGGTAAATGGGAGATTTCAACAGTAACTCTGTGTTCAAGTTGTGAGCACTCACAGCCTCTTCTAATACAATGCATCCAAGACAAATTATTTGGAGGGAAATGTTTTTTGCGTTCCACAATACTTGTGATATTTCTAAGTGTGACAACCCTACTGCTTTTGTTATGTGGGAGATCCACATTCCAATCCTAATGCTGAATAAAATAAGCTGTGGACACAGCCCACACTCTTTAATTCCAAGGAAATGTCTCAGAATCAGACTACAAACAATATGCTCTGGTGTTAAATCCTCTCTGGATCAATTGCATTGATTTCATTAAACCATAAGTCTGGCTGTTCAGTACAATATCTGTTTGATTACGTTTTGTTGTTGCTGTATAGAGCTATATTGAATATTCAGACATTTCCTCAAAAGATAATGTCTCTGTCCTCATCTTCTGTTTGATACAAATCACTGTAGTATGTGGATTATAATGGCATGAAACATTCAGGAGGATTATTTTACTTGAAGATGCATCATGAGTGGCCAGTAACTCTTTTCTTTTTTGTCTTTTGATGAAATAGCAATTTATTTATTTATTTGAGGGATTGATTTAGAAGTAGGAAGCAGACAAGAAAGAGAATATATTTCCCTCCTGACTTTTGAGGAGAATTGCTGTAAATGAGTAAGCTGGGGAGGTCTCTCAGGGTTTGTTGTACTGGTGGAGTGCAAAGACAGGGTTGTGCATTGAGCAGGAGGAAGGTTTCATGCTCATTATGTGAGAAATGTAGGATAAAGCTCAGGTTTGGGCCATAATGAGGTTCTTACTCTTGATTACATCAGGCAGATAAAAATGCCAACAGGACTCTTGATTTCAGTGGGAGCAGAACTTGACATATGAATTACATTTTCAGCTCTAAGAACTTAATTCTTCAAGGAGTTTAAAAGCTGAGGTGAGAGCAGGCATATTCACTACAAAGGTCTGTTTTTGTGGAGTCCATTAACACTGTTGGAAGACAATCATAATGCTATTAAATGACTAGATTTGAAAAATGCTTGGGAAAATTGTCTTGTTAACAGGACCAATGAGCTGGTAACCTGAAATTAGACCAGTGGGACTTATTATGCTTTAGAGATACTTGGAGCTAGAGGCAGAAGGCTCAAGATTTTAAGTACAGAAAATACATATTTTAAAATTCCATGTTAAATTGAGAAAGCATGATTACATGTGTATTTTAATATATCCCAACTTGCAAAAATTATCTCTAGTTTTGTAAGACCTTTGTGCCAAAATGAAAATAAAAATCTTGACCTCAAGTATTTTGTAGCCAAGCACTAAGGAGCTTTGGCACTGGGTAATGTTTGAGAGAGATTATTGCAGGAGTTTGCTGATTTTTTGGTCTGTCCTTTTAACTGTTGAAGGCTTTGCAGAAATGGTACCTTCATAAGTGCTTTTTGTGGGAAAGATCTGCTATTTGCTGGTCGAATATTCTGCAAGTTTGTTAGTTTAAAAAAAATAAATTCACAATTATGTGAAATCTAGAAGTTGTCACTAATATATTGCACATTAGGGCAACTTAGTGCTTTAGAATTGCACAGAAATAATGAGGAGATGTACTGGTTTTATATAAGTCTTTCAGGAAGAGAATGTAAAAAATCTGATTTGGCTGGAACTCATATTTTTTTATGAACTGCATTTCATAAATGAGTAAATGTGGCCTAGGACAGCTGGGGAAAAAGCCAGCAAACCAGCAATAAATAAATGATGATTTTTGTGGGGCTAGGGATGTTTAGCACTATGTTTCAGCACTGGTTTTCTGGACAAAAATAAAGAATTTTCTTATCACAGAGACTGTTTGATGTTAAATGAAAATTTCAAAGAAAAGGGGCATGATAATCTGCATGATTTTATTGATAGAGCATTGTTATGACACACTTGAATAATGAACATATGTTCCTAGCTAATTAATATTCTTATTGGCTTAATGAGACTTGATCTTAAATAGGTAAGACCTCAAGATAATTTAACAATATTTTAATAATTTAAATATGATTTTTTTAGATTTAAATTATTAGGAAAGAGAAGTTATTATTTTTTTTTCTCTTTTTTTTCATCCTCTTTAAAATTTTGTTTCTTCCCCTTCTAAACTTAAAGCCTCAAAAAATCAAAACTCCACTAAGAAGTGTTTCCCCAGCCTACAAAAAAGTTTCCCCAGACAAACACCTCTCCACTCCGAAAACAAAAAAACCACACCCTTAAAAAAAACTTTATTTCAGATTTTATTTTTCCCTCTCTCACAAATAACAATTCATTTGTCTAGCATTAGTGTCCGTTTCCTGTATGTTTTGTTATTTAATTAAATAA
>VZRF01004130.1:570822-585515 GCA_013396875.1 Vireo altiloquus
TTTTCACTTTCCTCCGAAACATTTTCTTTCCCAAACCTAGTAAAAAAAAAAACCTGCATTCCGTCAAAAAATATTTCCTCCTCTACATTTATCTCAAACCAAAACAGGGATGGACTGACCAAACCCCCAGCCCTTTGTCCCTGCACTTTTGATGGGAAGGAGGGAGAGGTTGGGGCGGGGGAGAAGGTGTTCTAAGGGCTTATTTTATGTCTCATTATTATAGATTAATTATTGAGAGTTGGCTTTCGCTGTATGTTGTATGGATTATGAATTATATTATGAGTTGTATTATGAGTTATAGTGCTGGATATTATGATATTATCCTATGGAAATATCAAGAGAGTGATGTTTAATGTTGCTGGGGTGGTTTGGTTGTAAGGTTGGTTTTGTGGGGGTTGTATGATTTGTTATAATGCCAGTTCTGTGGGGTTTGCAAAGGGAGAGGCTGTTGCCAGCCAGACTTCGAAGGTACCACCATAAAATGAATAAGTACTCCAAGCAATGAGGACCCTGAANATTATAGATTAATTATTGAGAGTTGGCTTTCGCTGTATGTTGTATGGATTATGAATTATATTATGAGTTGTATTATGAGTTATAGTGCTGGATATTATGATATTATCCTATGGAAATATCATCAGAGTGATGTTTAATGTTGCTGGAGTGGTTTGGTTGTAAGGTTGGTTTTGTGGGGGTTGTATGATTTGTTATAATGCCAGTTCTGTGGGGTTTGCAAAGGGAGAGGCTGTTGCCAGCCAGACTTCGAAGGTACCACCATAAAATGAATAAGTACTCCAAGCAATGAGGACCCTGAACGCCTCAGTGACAGAAAAGCGTGGGCTCCCAGAAGATTGACAAGGGGGTGAGGCTATGCAAAACCATTAATAAATATGCATTAGGCTGATGCAACCACAAGGGTATAAAAGGCTGGACTGCCATTATGTGGGTTAGCCTCTGGCACAGAGCCACGCCCCCAGTGCTGTCCTGCTTTTGCTTTGCTGTTTTTACTGAGTTCTCAATAAATTTTAATAACTCATTTCCATAATGGATTTGGGTCATTTATAACATCATTATCCTCCTCTGATTCTGTTAGCAGTAAATTCACTTTATAACTCTAAGTTAAGCCTGTTTTGCCCTTGAAGTGTTTTCTCCTGGTTCTTATCTCAACTAATGAAGCCTTCACTAATTTTTTTCCCTTATTTCTCCTCTGCCCAGCTGTGGCACGGGAGGGTGAGCAAGCAGCTCTCATGGGTGCCTGGTGCTGGGAGAGTGTCCAACCATGACAGTTATAAACAGTGACATTTCAGGCGTGGTAGACAGGAAATAGGAGGTTTAAGGGTGGATGAATGTTTTACATTCACCTCTGACCTGGCTGCTGAACCACAAAAGCAATTCTGGCCTCTCAAAGCTTCTTGCAGCATTTCAGCACAACATTGCATCTACAGGGCCTTTGGCAAAATGAACTGGTTTTGTGCTTATGGGAAGGAATTGCCCCCTGGAAGGAAGTAGGAATATAATTTCTGTTGGAGTTTCTGTTGGAGGAAAGCTGGAAAACTTCTCCTGACCCTGTGGGGATTCATTTTATCCCTAGAGCCCCCCAAAATAGCTTAGCCTTTGACCTAAGTCTGTGGGAGCACCTCCCCTTACTTCTCGATGAGCTGAGAGCACCAAAGAAATGAAAAGATTTTTGTTTAGTGTACCACAGAGTGTGTACTTGTAGTTTTAGATTTTGTTCTATATATTATATATAGAGAAAACATGGAGAATTCAGGGTGTCAGCTTCTCCTTGTTTTTCTTCTTTTTCTTCTCCTTCTTCCTTTCTTCTCTGACCTAAGTTCTTGTGATTTATTAATTGGTAGAAAGAACTTAGTGTAGAAGAGGCATGTTAATAAAATTGATACTTATTGGTTTTAAAGACAAAATAGAACATGCAGAGATTGTTAATTGGGTGATAAAAGGTATAAAAGCCACCTGCTCTGAGCAGCAGCAGAGGCTGTGCTCCTGAAACTTAGATAAGAGATAATAAACAATCCTTGAAGCAGCAGAAAGAAGTCTCGCTTCATTTTTAAAGACATGAGACATTGAGAAGGAGCAGAGAACAAGGCTGACAGGCCCCGACAAATTTCTTCTCATGGAGTTGCCTCATACCCTACTGCTTTCGGAATTATTCCGTGTTTTTTCCTAAATCTCACCAGATAAAGCTATAACTCAGTTCTCAGCGCAGTTTCAGACTTTCATTTAATAACACATGCAGCAAATCTGTAATTTAATTTATGTACCTGTAGAGGTTGTTTAGCAAGATAAACCCCCCACATATTAAAATCATAATAGAATTTATGCAAATCCCATTTCCCACCTGAAATAGTGGGTACTATTTGTCAAAACACTTTTTCTTTCCTTAACACAAGCTCTGTGTTGCTGCTGTTTTTCATTTTGTTGTTTTAAATCAAAGTGGGAATCAAAAATAATTTCAAAGTGATTTGAGGCCTAATTTTTCGTGTAAATAACCCTCAACAAAAAAACACCACCAACCCCTATGGTATGGAAACAGTAATTCTCAAAGCAGCAGCCTGAGCCTCTACGTGAATTTTCAAACTTTAAATCCAATCTGTGCATTCTGGTCAAGTTCTGGTTTAAAATGTTATGTCTTTATTGTATTAATGGAATAATAATGTTTTGGCTGAGGAGATGCTATATGGCTATATCCCAGACTTTGCTTCCTTCCCCTTCTCTTTGCTTATGCACATTTTTAGACTGGATTCTTTTCCCGTTTTTGGCGAGGGGGCAAAAATCTTTCTCTGATGTTGTTTCCCTGGATATATTAGTAGGAATTATCTTTTTATCCCAATTATCTTTTCCCTACCAAGGTGAAAATTCAAATAGTGAGTGTAAGTACTGTGTCACGCTGAGATCCTTCTCACAGGGTCCCAGGTCCTGGTAGTTTTCGACTCATGGGGTGAAACATTTGGTGAGAAGGGTATTTTATTAACAGAGAATGCATGGAAGTGCTTTATTTTCTGTTTCCTTACCGTGCTCCTGTAGTTCTGCTGTGTGATTATCAGTCATGCCTTGTGTGAAGGCAATTTCTCACATTTGATATGTGAGCTGTGGTCTCCTTAATCATGGCTAATGCCAAGTATTCCCTCTTTTGTAGCATGGTCTCTAGAATAATAGGAATGTTTTTGCTCTAGAGATTACCCAGTGTATTCTTTTCTCTGTGGCCAGAATGTTGTGGGGGTTCTGCACTAAATTAGTTGACGTGTTTATCTTTTTTTCTCCCTCCATTTATAATCTTTCAGTCTTTAACAACTGTTCTATTTACCAAACTTTGAAGGGCTCAGTTTTCTGTGATGCTGTTAGGTAGAAGAATTAAGCTAATGTTTGCTGTACATAAAGAAGTTTATAACTGAGAAATGCCCTCTGGAGTGCTGCTCTGCCTGCTTTGTTCTTGAAAAACTGTAACTACTATAGGGATTCTGTAAGCTTCTGATTTAATTCCTGGATTTTCATTGTAAGTGAGGGATGACCAAAAGAAAAAAATAGGTCAAGCTTTGGGGAAATTCAAACCTAGATTTGTGGAAGAAAATTCTACATTGTTCTGTGTAGGAAGGAGTAGTTGCTGGCCCTAGCTAGGGCCTGGTCCTTTCCACAGACTCAGAGTTCATGAATTGAAGATCAGAAGGCTTTTATTTATAGATAGATATATAGATAGATATAATTAGAAAGGAGATTGAGAGAGATCAAGCAGTTTCCCTCCAGCAGGTTTGGCTGCTGGCATCGTCTCCGTGTATCTGTGTTCAGCACCAGAATGGAATGAACAACAAGAACAGAGAGGAGACCTTCCACTGGTCAGGCAAACACCTTACCATAAAGATTTCTCATATTTACATTCTTTTTCCTGGGAAGCTAAAGAGAGTTCCCTTTAGAAATGGAGTTAACTATTAGAATTCAAGACAAGTTAAAAAGAAATTGCTTTCTTCAGCCTTTCTCTGAAATTTCTCAAAAACCCACTGCCAAGTCGTGACCACAGTTCTGTGCATAGTTCCTGCTGATCTGCCCCTGGATTTATGTCCATGTGAAGAGTGGGGTGGAATTGGAGCCCTGAAGTTTTTGAGGTTTTCCTCTATTTTAATAAGCATTTCTGGTGCTCAGCCCTCCTTAGAGTCAAGCCTGAAATGTCAGGGGTTTATTTTTTTTTTGATCACATTTTAAAAGGTGACTCATTGTGAATGTTTTTATTGTATGTTGGGCTGGGAAGGACAGATAATGGAGTTTTGATAACAAAATATCTGAAAGTAGAAGAGATCTCATTATTGCAGGAGTTGAAAAGTTAACATACTTATTAAAGTTCTGACAACTGTGACAGTCATCCTCGCCTGTAAATGTCAGTGCATTATAAAATTCCATAGTTTCCTCCTTGTTTCTCAGACTCTTGTCAATCACTGCAATTATCACGTAAATCAGAAGTCACAACATAAACTTTCTTTACTTCCCTGCTGCATCATTTTTAAGCTTTATATATGATGGAAGCTGTGATTTGTTTTTCTGGAATATTTGACAGCTGCTTGCAATTAATAGGATTTTTTTGGAAGGCACTGCCTTTGAACTGTGCACACTGCTCTGAATGCCCAGCCACAGCAGGGGAACCCCTTGCCTGGATTTGTTGCTCTTACCGCACCTGAATTTTAATGAAATACTGCAAGCAGGACTGTACACAATCTTACGTAACTGACCCAAAAAGGGAGATGTAAAAAGGGAAAAATTTGCACGAAGGGAAGAAGTTATATGATGAAAGCTTAGAGAAGGGGGAAAAAGTTTAATGTAAAGACAAGTAAGTTGCCTTTTGGTAAAAGGTTGGACTTCATGGAATTGGAGATGTTTATCTCTGTGCATTCTGGGTACCTCAGTCTGTTTTAAAGACCATACTGTTGTGCACCATGTTCTGGTTGCATTTTTCTACTCCATATGCAAAATCCCAAACCAGAGCTCTGTTTTTCTTCACTGCTTTTGCAGTAGCATGTTCAAAAAGAAATCATTTTTTCAGCTGAGTTGAGATGCTAAAGAAAAAGCATGCTGGGGCTTCCCCAGCAGCTTCCAGCTGTGGCAACAGATAGGGCTCCAAGGTCTCCATCAAAGTGTGTTCCCACTGAACAGAGTATGAGTTGGGATTTTAATTTCTTCTCCCCCCTCACTTTTAAACTGCCTTTTATGCCTGTGCTGAATAATGCATTTAGAAACCTGAAATAAATGGGTTACAATAGTTGGGTTTTGTAGTGATGCACAACTGAAGTCAATGGGGACTCAGTACTTATTTCAATGAGTGCAAGATCAAACCCTAAGGAAGGCTATTGCTGCTGAAACAATTCCATGTGTTGTGTCTGTTTTTCACAAGAACACATATATATATATGTACATATAGCAGACACTTAGCTGTGTTGTTAATGGCATTTCTGTTGCTTAATACAATCTGATGTGTTTGTACAAATAGCTCTCAGATTTAATTCTTTTCCATTCTTTATGATTTCTAAGCTTTAAAACAAAAATAAACATTCAGGACAGTAATTAACAAGTCGTTAAGTTACTGTTTCATTTTAGTGTTTGTTTAGGATATGAAAGGTTTTTTGCTTTTCATAAATTGGTTTCCCAGGAAATGAGTCCTTCAGTGCTATTCTGGCAAAATCCAACTGGCAAGGATGTCTTGAATTGGCACTGTATCATTCTGTTCAGAGCTGTAGCTATATTTCTATCCAAAAAGAAATGATAATCAGACTAGTTATAAATTACCTGAATGAAGGCTTAACAGACAAATCCTGTCCACTGCTTGGGTCTCTCAGGAACTCAGTGGTGTGGAGCTCCTTAGAGCAATTTCCTCCTTTGTCTTCATGTAATATTTGTTTCAGTCTGGCTGCAAGTAAATAATGAAGTTATGGGGATTTTGTTGTTTTGTTTTGTTGTTTTTTTTAAAAAATGTCAAATTCTTGTATTTTATTTTTTTTGTATTTTATTTTATTGTATTTTTTTTTATTTCCCAAATTTAAATGTACACAATAAGGCCTAATTTTCATGTAACAGTCAAAGTGATTAATCATTTGATTAGGTGTACAACTTGATTAAGGAAAGATGATTCTTTTCATAATGAACATGAAAAAGCTCTCTCCAAAGACTGACATGACTTTTCCAAAAATAGGTCGCTTGAGTAGCATATCTGTTGTCGTTTTGCTGGCTTTCTCCTTTTATAGTAATTGAATAATTTTTTGGGCAATGCTCTGGAAGTCAGTCTTTTCCTGTTTGCAGGAAAATCTATGACAATATCTCAGATTTCTCATTATTTAGGCATCCAACATCTTGTTCTGGGCTACATGGATGCTTCCCTTGCTTCTTACAGTATGGCAGCCTTTTAACTTCTGATTTTATTGTTTTGAATTTTCCCTGGTTTTTTTGGGTTTAAGCATAATGTACGACAAAATAAGTTTTGTGCACAATAAATAGTTATCAAAATGCAGATAACTAAAATATTAAGTATATTCTGTGTCTACAATAAGTAGCTACTGTAGATAAAATAAATAATACGTTTCAATAGGAAATTATAATTTTGCCAACATCTTGTACTTTTTGAAGTGTAATCTTCTGTTAAAATTTTCTTTGTCAATGTACCCAGCAGCCAGAATTGCTGCTTTATCATTCACCTGCTTTTCACATCCAGTCAGTGGCAATTAACTTAAATTTTTTGCTGACAACTACTTGGTCAAAACCACTCTTATAATACAAGTTCAGTTTTTACAAATCAAGAAAACTGTGGGTGAAGTCTTTGACTTAAGGCATTTTATACATCCAGTGAAGAAGCCTGAATTGTGCTGGTGTTACAGGTGACAGACATTGACATGCCACAGTCAGGATGTGGCTGTGGTGAAATAGGGTTTGATTACAATACAGTGTGGCTGATAAGGCTGTAATTAGTGCCAGCTGAATACTGACACTGGCAGAGCTAGCCAGGAGCAGGCTCCTCCAAGAGTGTGTCAGCCTGACTCCTTGTGCCAAGCCTCACTAATCCCCTTCCTTCACTGGTTCCCCAGAGCATTGTTTTCCTGGGCACTGCAATTTCCAACATTAGAGCTACACATCTGAGGCTGCTGTGGTGGAGCTGTGTTGGTATTTTCCTTAGTGTGCAAAATCCTCTCAGCCTGGTCACTCTGTGTGAGCAGGAAACTGCCATGGGCAGGTGCCCTGGCCATTGCTGTCCCCAGTGCTGCTCTCAGCCAGCAATGCAAACAGAGCCTTTGGCCAACAGCGAGTTCACACTGGCCTTTAAAGGATTGGCTTCTCTGTGTTTGATGGGAGACTTCTCTGATTTATAGGATAAAAGTTAGAATCAACTCTCACTTCAGACAGAATGTCTTTCCCTTAGGTACGTGCCAGTTTGTATTTTCTGGCTGTGGGGAGAAATACATGAAGTGAGTCAAACCCACCAGCCAGTTATGGGAAAGTGGGTTTTCACATCCATGTCCTCACAGGTTCTTCTGCTTGCACAGGCAAATCTATAGTCAATAGAAATAATTTCTTAGGAGGGCACTTAACTATTTATCATTTTTGCATGATAATGAACTATTGACACATAGTGTGCAAAATTAACTTAGTCAACTTCACAGTATTTGACTGGAAATTTCTGGCTTTTTGCTTGAAATTCTAAAACAGCAGTAATATCAGTGACTTTTGAAAGACCTAGGTTTGCTTTATCAGAGTCTCCTTGCTACCCTGAAGGCCCAGCTTTGTTTGGTCTTCTTTTAGTCTGTCCACAAACCTGAGCAGATCCATGGTCTCTGTGTTCTTGATGAACGATCTGGAAACTGAGGTTTGGAGAACCTGGAAGTGCTGGAAAAATTAATTATCTGTAATAGATAATTCTGCTAAACTTTATGCTGCTGATTAACTGATTAACAACCCTTTGAATCAGGTTGTTACTGTGTAATCCAGGATTATTTATACCTAAAATAAAAAACTGATGTTTTTTGAGGCTCAGGTGATTCCCAGGAAGTGGCATCACCTGACTCACCAGAAATGTGGATCTTATTGATGCACCATATGGGACACAGATATTCTCAAATAAATAAAATAAATAAAGCCTGAAATATGTCTTTCATGTTTTCTGTCATCCACTCTTATGAATGGAGTTTTTAGTTCTTTGCTTTCTGTGTCCAGCTGAATGAACTGAAGTCAGATCTCCTGTTTAGAGAGTATCGAGCAATCCTGTTCACACTGAGGCTCTTCTTAAGCAACACAAAACATTTTTTTTTTCCTGCCTGGATTATTTTTTATCTTCTGTAAGTTAAACAAAATGGTAAGTGCTTTGAGAGGATGATTAAACAGACCATTTTGGTAAATGACTCTGACCTTGTCATTTACTTTAAAATCAGGTTTTACATCCAGACCATATTCTTGTTCCATTTCACTGAGGATGTTCTCAATTTGCAGGCTGTGCATATGTTTGTTTTAAGATTTTCCAGCAGTTTGAAATCTGTATGTAAATAGCTGCCTGTGGAGGAAAAAGATTTAAAAAAAGAAAAAAAAAAAAAAAGAGGCAATGAATACTTTGGGAAGGGGGATCATTGCTGTAGATGCATATTGGAATAGCAGTGGCAGTTGTGTGATTTTTTTCCCCACCATTTTTTAAAATTTAATTTTACTATTTTTATTCCCAAATCAGAATTGCTGCTGTAGAGGTGAGGAACAGCATACCATACACTTTCTACAAGCTGTCCATACTCTGAATGTTGAGCTGCTTTTCTTTGTAAAGAGCTGCAATGTAACTTTTAACTTTACTAATTGTATTTTGGCTTGAGGTAGAATGATACGCTTCCAAAATACACCATTTCCATAACTGCACAAACAAGTGGTTTTTATAGTGCATTTCTAGTGTGATTTACCATCCCATACATCATCTGTCAATGTGGCAGTGGCAGCATTTAGTGAAGAATAGGAAACGGGTAAAAGTTTTAGGCTTTCTAGAATTTCTCAGTGTTACACCTTTTTTTTTTTTTTTTTTGGTGTGTTTGTGTTTTGTTTTCACTTTTATTTTCCTCTTATAGTTACGACAAAACATTAGATAATTTTGTGCTGAAGTGTTTCCTTGTTTCTGTGAGCTCTGATCTCTCTTGATATAGGGTCAGCATGTTGTATTTATTTTCCTCAGACTGGGAGAAGTATTTTCTGTGTTATTCAATAGTGATCCAATACAGTAGGATCTGACTGATGTAGGAGGAGCTGCCTGAGATCCTAGTCCTAAAGACTGTCTTTTAATTTAAAGGGTATTTAATACTTGGAACAAGTCTTAAATATGTATTCTGGGACCTTGTGCAATTAATAAGAACAAGCAGTGGTGCTTGGCAAAGATGTAACATTATTAAATTTTGTCATTTATGCCTTTTGTTTTCAGTCCATATCTGCCTTCATCTTTGCATCCCAAAATTTGGATTTCACAGTAAAATAGACTGTCATCCTAACCAAAAGCATGTGATGTAGCTGTTCAATTTTTCTTTCCTTTTTGTCTGTAATTGCTACCACTGCTGCATGAAAATACTCTGTCTGTAAATCAACTGGAGCTGGAATGGAAATAGCTCCCTTTCTTTGCATTGTAATAACAAAAAATTAAAGAAATCTAAAAAAAATTAATAAAATTCTTTGATCGACACTGTAATGCCTGTAACCTAACATATATGCCTGTAACCTAACATATATGAAATCATGTGGTGGGCTCTATGTGTAGTCAATGCCACGAAGAAGACTTTAAAATAATGCCAAAAGGAGCATTGTATCATCATGAAGACTTTTTTTCTGGAATTTATATATTTAAAATACGCTTTTTGATATAGGGTTTTTTTGTTGATGTAGTCTTTATTAGGCTGGCAGCCTATTTTACCTTAAAATCTCTACCGTAGACTGATACTGTACATGCAGCAAGTGTAAAGAGAATTAATTACCTGTTTGTGAGTGCATGCAGGCTGAGCAGGAGTTTGGTGAATTACTATGTGCAGAACAGTCAGCAGGGCCTCCAAGCAGCCAAGGGGTGATTTCCACAAGTATTTTTATCTTGTACTTGTTCTCAGTTAATCACTGCAGAGCCAGGAGGGTTTGAGAGGCTCCACTGAGGAATGACTTCCAAAGCCATGTACAACGCTCTCCTTATCTCCTGCTGTTGGGAGCACTGCCAGTGTGGAGTAAAACTTACACTTCCTAAGGAGCTTTTTAGTTAAGGAGCTTAAAGCAGAGGCTTTCTGGATGTTCAGCAGTGCACAGGAATGCTGGTGTTGCTGCCACTTGCAAGCAAATTTACAAATGTCCTGGAAGTAAGTTTCGTTTGGGTGCTGCAGGACTTGCCCTCTGCCCTGTCTGCGTTTTTATTCCTTTGTAAAACTGACTGGATTGTTAAAGAGAGAAGTCTTCATTTGAATGAACAAATGTCTGTTTTAATTCACCCCTTATTTTTTTGAAAGCATTAGTTGCAATTAAGGATGCTCCAACCAACTAAATTAAATCATCTGGCTGGAACTTCAGAGGCAATTACCATCAGTGTTCATTATTTTTCAAACTTCCTTCATCATTTTCTTAAAATATAATTTACTTATTTATTTTCCTGAGGGGCTCTGATTTCTTCAGTGAGTAAACATATTGTGGAAGCCTTTTGAAGAAATAGTTTAATATTTTAAACTCCATGGCTGCTTTTCATGTTACTTGCTGACCACTTCAGTTAAAATGTATGAGAATTTCTTCCTGAGCCTAAAAATCTAAAGTGTCTTTTTGTATCCAGTTTTTGTTAATATTTTGTTCTACAGCTAAAATATATTTTAAGTTCTTATTCTAATTAGCATCATCTGATTTTAAGAACGTTGAACCATTAGAAATGCTCCAACAGCTTAGAAGATTATGTGGTGTATAAGCCAGCTGGCAAACACTAAAAATGGGGTATCTGTTGTGATGGTCTTGGAAGAAGCAGAATCCCTCTCTAGTATTTGGGTGCATTTTTAGGATTCTGATTCCTCCACAATAAAGTGCACAAGCCATTTTAATTGAAACATCTTTTAAATTTGGAAATTTTTTTTTCCATCTTGGCATTTTGAACATTTGAGATGTGGAAAACTTTCAGCAATTGGGCTGTATTCCCCTTGTCTGGCTGGTTGTTGGTTTGTTTGTTTGTTTGTTTTTCCTGAAGATAGTTCTGCATGTCCTACATGGAATTGACTTGTGTACTGTTGTCTATTCAGGTTTTTCCTGTTAGGTAAACCTGTCAGAGCCAGCGTGAATGAGACTCACTTGAATTTTTGAATGAAAGGATGTTTCATATCGCAAAACTCAAGCCAAGCTGGGTAGCCCTATTCAGCTCAGTGTAGGCACTTGGCAGGTAGATTTTGCTCAGTGGTTCCCATTGTTTAGGTTTTGTTCATGGCCCCAGCTTCTTATCCACAAAGTAATTCCTCTGAAATCAGAACCATTGCTAGTCCTGAGTGTTCCCTCATTGTGAGAAAAGGTAAATTCTCCATTCAATCCACTGCAAGAATAAAAAAAACCTTTGCTTATTTATGTAGGAGGACTGGCAGTGTTGACTGTGTATTTATTTTATCCACTTGAATTCCTCTGTAACTTATATGTGTGAGTCTGATTATTTGTCAGTTGTGATCCAGGCAGGTCATGAGCTGCTTTTGTCTTACAGTCATGCACAATCAATAATGGAGCGAGGAGCTCCTGACAAATATTAAATGAATTTTGGCATCTTTCTGTTGGCAAATTGCTTGTGAACAGATGGCAGAACTTTAAGGTTTAGTCATACATCAAAGTTTTTCCTATTCTGCCACCTGAAACAATCAGATCTGAAGCCAGTTGAGTAAGTGTAAATTTACTGCCAATGTGTGGTGGAATAATTTATGCTCTTCAGTCTTGTAGATGACTTGAATGCATAAACACCAACTTTTCAGCGAAGGAAGATTTTCTGAGTGTTCTCTAGCAGTGTGGCTGTTGTGTTGCTTAGTTCAACCTGCGGTTTCATGAACTTTGGTTCCTAGTCATACTCTGATCTAACTCCCACTGCATTATAAAGTCATTATCTTTAATGAAAAATGCAGTTTTTGTGTTCTCTAGTGTGTTTACTATCTTTGTGATAACACACCCCAAATCTCTGAGGTGGGTTTCACAGGCTGAGTGATGGAGGAGTAAAGCACCCTGTGCCCTGGAAGTCCTGTCATGAGCTGAGACCTATGTTTTTAGTGGCAAAATATTTATTAGAGGGAAATATACATCAAGCAGATATAATAATTTTTATATATATGATTATACAGAGGAATGTTTTATGAATAGGATGAAAACAACAAAGATATTTATGTAAAGTTAAATAAACACTTTACCCTGGTTCTTCTGTAAATAATAACATTTTAACCCTATTCTTTATCAGTGTATTTTGAGGGCTTCATTTCAGACCTTCATTTCCTGATGCACAGTCCAAATGGTGCTCAGGGATACAAAGGATGCAGATGGAGATATGCTGCTATCTGATATTTATATCTGATGAGAATTTTTGCTGTTTTGATGAGACTTTTGAATTAGAAGAGAAACAGTTCAGGTTGAGAAGCAAACAACACATTGGCAGGGTGGTGTGTTGCATTCGAAGGTGCTATAGGAAATGGTCATCAGGACCTGGGTTCTGCCTGAGCTCTTTCACTGACAGTTTTGTCCAAGACAATATCCAGAAAAACTCTTCAGTGAGATGATTTTAATTGCTGAGTATCTTTGTGTGTTTTTCAGTGTGTGGGATTTTTGTTTGACTTTTTTTGTTTAATTAGTCAAGAGAGTAGGAAACTTCCAAGAAATACATTATTGTATAATTAGGAAAAGAATTGAATTTAAAACCAACCAGCTTTTTGTACATTTTTGCATTTACATGGACTTCTGTCCAGGATCATTGTCGCATTGCAAATTTATCACTGAGTATGGAGTAATTGGACTAAATGTAGTCAGTGAGGCAAAAGTAATGCGCATGATAGGTTGAGAGGGACCGATATATATATGCCTCAACATGTTTCACAAATGGAATAAAGAAAATTCCTATAAGAACTGTGTTGCCCTGTCCCCAGAGAGGCTTCGCAGCCGGTCAGAGCAGAGAAAGCTTCCATGATTAGACTGCAAGCAGCTCCCCTCCCCTGCTCCAACTCACACATACTCGCTTGCTGGTGAAGGCAAGTACCTGGATACCTGCCAAAGATGCCCACGAAGCTGAGGTGGAGGGGGGAGAAATTTAGGGGCACATAAAAAGCGGCTAGGCTCTACACTGGGAGCCATTTTCTTCTTTTGCTTTGGGCCGCTTGGAGAGTCAGCTTGGCCCCTTCTGCTCCTGTTGCTCATAGATCGCGTCCAGCCTCCCAGCAGCCAGCCGCCACACGCTGCCGCCGCCGCTTGAAGATTGTGCCCAACCTGCCCGCAGCCAGTTGCCCGCAGCCGGTGCCGTAGCTGCTGTCATTTCCTTGCCCGCCATGCACATGCTGCCACCACCACTCGAAGATCGCGCCCAGCCTGCCCCAGAAGCTACGCAAATACATCTCAGTTCGCCACACGCCTGCTCCACCCATCTGCCACACCCATCCTGACAAGTAGCCGGAGTCCTGTAGTAACGCTGTCCCCTGTCCTCTGTTTCTTTTCCTCTCTGCCCTCTTTTCCATCCCCCTTTTATTTCAATAAACGATTTTCAGATATAATATTGCTGTGTTTTGTGCTTAGTTTTTAGATCTGAAAATCTATCAAAAGAATACTTCCTGGCTCCCCTTTTCATAGTGGAATGAGACACAGGTTTATTTAGATGAAACCAGACTTAAAACTAGAGGCTGCCTTGGTAAACGAAGACACTGCTTCAATGCTGAGGAGAAAACCAACATGGAGATGTCAAGAGAGAATTACACAAAGCAACTAATGGTGTGCATTTCCATTCTCTTCTGTTCTTCTGTGGACTTTGAAGAATCTCAGTCTTTTAAAATTCTAAGGTACATCTCTGACTGTGCATGATAAATTTGTGATTATCTAATCCAATTTATATGGTAAAAGGGTAATTTCTTTATCCTCTGCATTACAATTTGTGTCCATGATTTGGTAATTCCCCATGGAGGACAGGTTCTTTTATAGGGTGCTTAAATTTGATTCTAATTTAACATAAAATCTAAAAGAATGGAGAAGCTTATAAAATAATGCTTGATCGCTTGCAATAACCACATGGATTGTTTTAAAGGGAATTGTAAACAAACTGTTTTCTGCAACATCATAATGTAATGAACGTATGATAATGAACTAATGCAAAATTGTGATTTATCAGGCCTTGATGACTGTCCCAGGTGACCTGCACAGTGCACAGGAAGGTTGTGAGAGAGTGGTGAGTTGTGTGTTCTGCAACACCCAGGAACTGACCTCTGGCAGCCGGTCTGGGGTCTGTAGCTCAGGCCCAGGGGACCATCCCAGAGAGGGAATCTCGTTGGAGAAAGCCTTCCAGGAGGTCAGCGGCCTTCCTTCGGCTGCCGGGGGTGTCACAGCAGAGTCAGCTCTTAGTGATACTCAGCTCAGTGATTTCAGCTCTTGCCCTGCAAGACCCCCCTTCCCTCTGTATTATTATAATTTTGAAATCAAGGGGCTTTCAGGCAAAGATGTGGGAAATAGGAGTAACAGTTCTT
>VZRF01004130.1:585650-707645 GCA_013396875.1 Vireo altiloquus
TCTTCAAAATCTCATCTTGTATCCAGGATGGAATGCTTGGTTCCTCCCTCTGGGTGGAGCATCTCACAATGGGATAATGAGTCATGTGGCAAGGCACTGATGGGCCATTAACAGGAGATAGTCCAGGAGGGAGTTATCTGTGAGTCATGGGCAAGGCACTGATGGGTCATTGGCAGGGAGCACTGCCCCGCCTGGTTTTAACAGCTCATGAAGATGGTGATAGAATACATACTTTTTGGGCACATCTTACATTGTAACCTAGGACACAAATGTTTAAAAACTCTTCTGAATGAATGGTGGGGTAGGAAGGCAACTGGAGTTTAATAATTTGTAGATATCTCTGCACCTATAATCGGAACATTTTCACTGTCCTGCTGTAGCTCCTCATACTGTTTGACTTTTCAGCTGTGTGCAGCCAGTTATGTGCTTAGTTATTTGTTTCTTAAAATATTCTCAGTGCAGTGGCAAGGTGAGTTTGCTCCTCTGTAACCTAAACATGTTCAGCACACACTTCTCTGCTGCCTTCTCTTTCTAGGTGTGTGCTGTAGAAAGGCAATGTTGTTGTTGGCCCTAGCCAGGGCCTGGTCCTTCCCACAAAGACTCAGAGTTCATGGATTGACGATCAGAAGGCTTTTATTTATAGATAGATATTATTAAAAAAGATGATTGAGAGAGAGATCAAGCAGCTTCCCCCAGCAGGTTCAGCAGCTGCGATCATGTCTGTGTTTCTGTGTGTCTGAATGTCCAGCACCAGAATGGAATGAACAAGAACAGTGAGGAGACCTTCCATTGGTCAAGGCAAACACCTTACCATAAACATTTCTCATATTTACATTCTTTTCTCCTGGGAAGCTACAGAGTTCCATTTTAGAAATGGAGTTAACTATTTAGAATTCAAGACAAGTTAAAAAGAAATTGCTTTCTTCAGCCTTTCTCTGAAATTTCTCAAAAACCCACTACCAAGTCAGTGTGCCAAAGTGTGCCAAAGGTGAATAAAAAATGGGAAGTTTTTCAGAAGTTTTGATGTTTTCCAAGAAGTCTCTTTCTTTTAATCTATTTTTAAATCTATTTTTACCATATGCCCTCATCTAGTATGTTCTATAGGTAGTTTAGCTTGCCAGTGGTCTTTGGGGTTAGGGAAGAATCATGTAATATTTAAAATATTAAATCACTTCCATTTGTTTCAGGGTGCCAAGAAGCACTAAAGTGCCCCCAAAATGGCCCTTTAAGCACCTTGAGTATTTACTGAAGGAAACGTAATGGCACCCTGAAGGACATTGTTGCAGTGGGGAACCTGCAACCTTCTCTGGTAGACAGCTTTGCCCGTGAGAAGAATCAGAAGACGATATTTTTATGGATGTTCATGGATGTTCTTTATTTCTCCCAGCTCCTTCAGGGCTGGGGGCCAGGACCAGACTGGCTACCCCTGGATAAAACCCCAGAGTTCCCTGGGCAGGGGGACATGAACAGCCAGTGTTGTGACCAGAGGGCAGGGGGCTCTGGGAACCACCATGTAATCCATGCTTTTCACCCAGGGCCCATCCCCCTGGGGGGANAACTAAATGCTTAGGAGGTCCAGAAAGAGTACTCTGCTACATTTACTTCCATCACAATTGGAAAAACAAAATGTGTGTGCTGTTCCTGTCAAATTTGTAAAGCTGTAGTTGGTTCTGTGAGTTCTGGGCTTCTGTGTTCATTTCGCCCCATCCTTTGTGCAAGCAGAGGCATTTCCTTAGGGAGCCAGGTAAAAGATGTATTTTTGATGGACATATTTCAGTTTGGTTTCCAGATCTAATTCATATGTCACTCATGCTTCTTCACATACAAGGGGTTGAAGCAAGGCTGAACAGTCTAGGGAGGAGGCAACAGGAAAAAGGCTGTAATTAAAGGCTGCTTCCAAATTCAGATTGGCTTGTGCAGTGTAAGGTGTTTGACTTCCAAAATCATTGCCTTGACCAGAAGACCTGGAAAAGGCCGGGTCTGTCCTGTAGCTGCAGTGATGCTTGATAAAGGAGTAGAATGAAAAACATTTAAGTGAGAAAAAAATTAAGAAAAAAGAGTGCTTTGTAAACAGCTCTAATTGGATTCCTTGATCATTGGCACTGGACATGAGTTCCTCCTTCCTCAATTTTTTCTGCTGTGGTAAGAAAACTGAAGTTTCTTGCACTACCAAAGCAGTGCTTACATCTACTGACTTGAAATCTAATCTGTGTGTTTTTTGTAAAGCAGCACTGAAAAGTCTTACTGTGTGGAACAGAAAACTAGACCTTGAATAATACCTAAATACTTAAATTTCCCTGTGTATCAATATATTTTAACTTCCCTTGTTGTATAATCTAGTTTATAAATTAATTGCTTTATTAAAGTATGCAGATTTATATGAGTTTATTGGCTTGTTGTACCTGGTTTTGCTCATAAACAACAGTAAGCACACTGATTTACAAATGCTGTTGATAACTTATCAAGTATGAGTGCAGATGGGTTTTTGTGGGACCTGTTAGGTTGGAAGCAGGGAAATAGTTCATTTGAATACATTACTACAGTGCTATCAAATTCGTGCCGTGGTTGTGGGTTTTTTTGCTGCTTATGTCTCTTTTTGTTCTTTTTCTCTATGTGCTACATGTAACCTCTGGTTGTTTAGGATGAGCTAGAAATGTATGAGCGTATGTTCTTAGATGATGATTACAGACAATACTTTGGCAATCAATTGTTTTGAAGCCAGATGGCCATCAAAAATCCCAGCAAACCATAACACTTACTGGTTTGCAAGATGTATTTTCTAGAAACTGAAAAAGCTGCATATTTAAAAGTGAAAATAATGTTGTAGATCTGCATGTCTACATTTGCTTAGTTTGAGAGCAGCCATGTGTTTCTGTGTGGAGAGTCCAATGTGTCACTGCTGCAGCAGATGGAGATGCAGCTCGTTACCCACCTTGGTGTGGGGAGTTCTGCAGGAAGTTGTGGTGCCCTGCTTGGTGTTCTCACCTCGTTTAAGGTATCCCAGGGGCTCTAGAACCTCACTCAGACTGAGTTTGTACTACTGAAAGGGGCTTTATGTAGATCTTAGGACACTCAAGTTTCGTTTTTCTGATTCTGGGTACAGTCACACTTGTGAGGTACAATCACTTCTTGTCAGGTAAGTGTTTCTTAATATGAAGATTTCCCCTCTCTAGTAGTCAATTAAGTAATATTGCACAGTATGATACACAGAGTAGCTCCGAAAATTACTTCTTTTGAATACCAAATACATCTATTTTCTGCTTAGGTTGCCCTGAGTTTGATCCCTCTGGCCAGTACAAGTTCTATAAGAGCATTGTGGTGCAAAGTGATGGTGCACGTGAAATTTCAGTTTCTGAGAACACTTGCCCAGTGACTCATTTCTTCTCTCTCTGTAAGTGTAGTCAAATGCCAAGATGCTCTGACCAGTGTGATGACCTCTGCATTGGGCATGTTAATTCGAGGGCATGTTTTTAATAAGATACTTCTTTAAATCCCTTGCCATGCTGAACCCAGCTATGGTTACTATGGGTTTTTGCAAAATTCAGAATTGTTAACAAATAACATTCAGTTTTGACTGCGGTAGGAAAAATGTTTATATTTCTTGTTTACACAGCAGACAGTGTTTTAAGAGATACCAAAACATCAGCCACCTTCTGCCACTTCCAGGTCACTACTCAACTAAACATTGTGTGAAAGTAGTGTTGTTTATCCTAGAGTTTTAACTCTTCAAAAAAAAAAACCCTGCTGGGTACTTTCCCATTACATTCTCCTCTAAGTAACTGATATACATTTATATTTTAGTTACATAAAAGTGAAGATTTTATCTTCAGTGGAAACTTTGAGGGGATGACCTCCCCTATTTGAACTCAAAGAAGTAAGGACTGAAAATTTTTGGTATTGTGTGTGCTCCAAACCCTTAAAACCTCAAAGAAACATGAAATAAATGTGATGTGTAGAGCTGAGCACCTTTACCCTCCCCAGCATAAATCTGAGGGAGTGTGAGCACTGAGTCAGCTCTTGGTACCACAGTGTTCCCAGCAGGATGATTGATGTTTTAGCACGATCCAGGTGTGTGCTGAGGGACATAGAGAAGCTACTGAAAGGGTGGCTTGGTCCTTTCAGCTTTACTGGGGATTTTCTGGCTTGTTTAAGTGAAGTGATAAACCACGGTGAGCAAGTGATTTATAGCAGGTGGGAGTCCAGCAGGGTGATTATATCTAGCACTTGAGGGAAGCAGAGAGTATGGAAATAAATGCGTCAGAACTATAATTAAATGTTTTGTGCTGCTGCTGATAGATGTGTAATTGCAAATGCCACCAGCATCACATTCCTATAGGAGGGAACCATGAATGAGGCTACATTTGTGAACTTCTTGCTCTATAGAAATTTCCCAGCTTTTCCCTCATGATCCTGCTGTTTTTCTTTGTAATTAAAGGGAATAATAAAAGGTTTTCTCTACCACAAATACAAAGTAAATTTATTCAAACCTAAATGTATTTCTTTTCATAAAAGAGCAAAAAAAGTGAAAAGACCACCAGCTTGAAATCTAGCTGCCAGCTGTGGTGAAGATGTAATTCACTGTCTGTTATTTGCACTGGGATTATTTGCCCATGGCTGTAACCTGAGCTGTGAATTTGGATACTAAACTTGTAAAATTCTCCTTGCTGAAGTGGTCCTGCCCTTTTGAGCACTGAGTTAGACACCAAGCAGACCAGTGACCCCAAAGTAACCTGTACCTGGAAGCCCAGTCCTTTGGCTTACAAATACTTGACTGATCTTATTCCAAGGTCTTTGCCTGAACCACAGAACTACCAAAAAAAAGCTTTTATTCATAGCATAGCAGAGACAGCTACAAACTCCAAGTGAAGACAAGATTTAGGCTTTTGGGAATGTCAGTGTGTCTGTCTTTCTTTTCACTGTCCATCATCTATGCTTGAAATCAGCAGGCACCTAAATCTCCTATTTGCAAATTTTTTTTCTGTTCTTGATTTGAGTTTTCCAACATGGTGGAATGAAGGATACTCATCTGGAGTTCTGGCAAATTAAAATGCAGCCTTTGTATATCCTAAGCTCATCCATACCCAAGATCCATCAGACTTTTTAAAAATATCTTTTTGAGGTGAGAGTGGGCAAGAAGCAGCACCAGGGAAGAGCCTTTCCATGAATTTGAGTTGGATCCTGGTAAAAGAACCAGAGCCCCCTTGCCTCTGGTATTCCAAAAACTGCCTGAATCTTCTGTGATCTGACTTTGCCATTGTCCTTGAAATCAAGATGTGTGATTATACACTACAAATGTATATTTAAAATATATTTTATGTATATATAAAATATATAATGTTTGGCCAAAATGTATGGCTTGCACTTTTTTTTTCATTTTGCTGAATGAAGCCTTCACTGATCAATACCTATGAAGATTTTGAAAGAAGTATTATTTTTGTTGTTCATGATTTATGAAGCAGTGTCTGCTTTAGGGAATGCCAGAAAAATCTTACAATAGTTATTAAATCCAAAACAAAACAAAAATGCTGCACACACAACCTTGATATTTAAATTTCAATTTATGCTTGGCATGGCACCTTGAGTTCTGCATGAACAGTGACTGATTATATTTGAGATTATGATTAATTTAAGACGAATTTAGGGGATGTGTATATATGGATTCTATATGTTAAGTGCTTTAATACCGTATAGCAGAGGAGTTAAACTGAAGATTGAAAATTGGGCTGGTCATGAGATCCTGTGCTGGAATTTCTCCCTGCTTTGAGTTAGAACAGGAAGGTTGATGCTTATCTAGTGTGGGCTTTTTTTCTGAAAAGTGTTGCCACATTGTTCTGTCTGAAAGAGAGAACAGGTGGGATAAAGAAGGTGTTTTAGGTAGCAGTACATTGCTCATGATATTTATGTTTTACCTGTTGGCTTACCTTTTAGGACACATGGTTATTTTACTTCTTAAAGAGCGCTTCTAAAAGGGTGAAGAGACACCCTAAACTCTCCTCCTCCATCATCTTTCCTTTGAAGAGAAGAACTAGATCCTGCAAACTGTGTTTTATTTTCTCCAGTAATCATTTGTAGCAATACTTAGCACTGTCAAAATATGCTTTTAAGGTGTCAATTTTGCTGCAGCATCTTTTGAGTCACTCTCAGCTGTATTTACTGACTCCTTCAGTGCCCAAGAAATGCTGCCTTCACTATTAATTGTGTTATTGAGTATTAACCTGTACACTTACTGGTATCTTAAGCATAACATCACTTATATCATACTGTCAGATAGACTTATTGTAATAATAAAAAATATACTGAAGTTGTGGTGTGTTTCAGATCCTTTAGTCACAAGAGATGTTGTCACAAGAATGTGAAAATTAATATCTGGTTCCCATACCTTATTTATAACCTGTGTTGTTCAGGTGTTAATCATTCAATTTTAATTATGTATACATCACTGGAATTTACTTGGAAGGGGACGACATTCCCATTACCTTTCCTACAATAAAAGTATTTCTATAAATAAATACCCTACAGATTTAATGGCTAAATGTGCTGTCTATACTCAGCTGATCTACTTGATGAGTAGGAATGTGGGATAGGAATTGTTTGATTTTCTTCCTTACGTACTGAAATACCCAACCTAGCTGGATTAAATCCCTCATTTTTAGCATTTATTAAAACAAGGCTGTGACAGGAATTCTGTAGCTGCTGAATTAAAGCCTCACAATTAGGTGCTGCTTAATGCCAGAAAAAAACCCCTCCATTAGAAAAACCTGTGTCCCCCACCATGTTTTTGTGTTTAAAAGAGATAATATAAATCATCTTCTCTAGTGATCCTCCCCATTTATTCCCTAAAGGCCTTTTATACTTTTTTATTTGTTCCTGTGATGGAAGAGTGATTCTTAGTTCAGTAATAAGAAATTATTTAATAGACTCTGCTTCTTGGAGAAATTATACTACCTATTCCTCTAAAAACAAACAAAACCAAGTGCTTACCTTGAAACAAATTGAAGAATGCTCTTCTTTGTTCCTCCAGATTTTTTGCTGGGGAATCAAGGTTGCACCCCATGGTGCTCAAACCTTGATGCTAAAAAGATTATGGGCATCAAATCACTGGGGGAAATTGAGGACATGAACTATTCTAGACAATTCTGAAAGGGAATAGACATAGAATCACAAGGAAAAAAAGGAAGTAAGTGCAAAAACCACAGAAGATTGAAGGTCAGCCTGATCATGCTTTCAGAGTATGTAAAGGAAAAGGTATTAGTGGTGGAGATTTGAACTTTTCTGGAGACGTAAGATTTAAAGGCCTTAATGGGAACATCAGTTCTTTGCCCTGCACAGAGAGCATGGAAATCCTTCTCATAGATGTGCATAATGTCATCAAGGAAGGAGAGATTTAGGCATCAGCTGCTGTAACTTTAAAGGAGCCTTTAAACTTACTGTTTAAAGACACATTGGGGATGGCTTAGTCCAGGGGGATTTTTAATCAAAAAGAAGAGATTCAGGCAGATGTTGATCCCAGCAAACTGCCCAGCCAGGATCCTCTGCTCTTCCCTAATAGGATCGACTGCTACTGCTTTGGCTCAGTGCAGCCCCCAACATGCTCCCATGAATGTCATAGCTGGCACAAGACCCAGGCCTTTAGGATGGACTTTTGCTGTTGTTTTGAGGAAAAAATTTTGGTTTTCAGCAACATGTTCAGCATCGTCTGATCAAAATGCATGCTTGCTGCATTTTGGGGGGAGATCCAGCCATTTTAGTTATAATGCAACTTGTTTCACTTAAGCTGTCTAGGTTAGTAATAGTAATAGAGACAACCTGACATGCTTTTTCAGGTGAAACTTGCATGAAACCCTGCTGTAAAATCAGGCCTTTAGGAGTGTTCCAGAAATGACATTTCAGTGTTGGGCTAGGGCCAGCATGTGAATGGAATAATTCCCATTGAATTTAATGTATTTAGTCTGAAGGAACTCACAAAGAGGTGTTCACTGCTATTTCTTCTAAACAGAAAAAGCAACAAATGACTGTGACCATGGGGTTATGATGGCCTGGAAATTTCTTCATAAATATCAGCAGCTGTTTATGACAAACACAGACATCTGTGGTAGAATCTGCTTTATATATGTGTACAAGCTTGCAGTGGTTGGTGGTTACATGGTCAGAAATGATCCACAGTAATTACAGATTTCTTTTAACAGAGAGATTGGGACTGTCGAGGTCACTAGGAGCTCTATAGAGCTGGCATTTTTTTGTGGTCACTGGAAATAAAGATCAACTTTCAACACGCACTTCTTTTAGTGGGCTTAGTCTGCAGCTGAGAAGAGGCTATTTCATAGAAATTTTTTCATATATGTAAAGCTCTACCCAACCTTTTGTAAGTAAGTGAAAGGAAAAAAGGAAGATTTGATTACATGTGAAGGCTCATCCTACAGGTCTTCAATAATGCTAAACAATCTGCTTGATAAGACATAAATATTATTAACAAATTATGAGTGTTTAGTGGTTGTCTTGGCAAGTTTGGTTTCAACTAAACACATATTTTGTTAATGAATTATTGCTGTTATTCTTGAGGACTTGCCTGACCTCTTCTCACAGATTATCCTGCACTAACATCTTTTCCTACCTGCGCTGATGTGGGTTTTACAGCTCTGGTAAATTTGATACTTGGACTCTGGTTACATGTTGCAGTTATTCTTAGTCTAAAGAGTTAGTGTGAGGAAATAGAATTTAAATTTCTGTTTATTTACTGCTCTTTCTCTAGAAATTCACCCACAGTATTTTTCTTTATAGTGACATCTACAATGAAGAGTAGTAAAGCACTAGTGCTAAGATACAATATTTATAATGCATAATTATAATTTTGCTATGTCATGGAACAGCACAGAAACTTATTTAATAAAATCATTAATTCTAATGTAATCCAGTTCTAAGTCCTGGACCTAAAATCTGGATATTAGTTAAAAGACAATGGACCATCTAGAAATAAAGCTTCATTGAGTAGGAACAACTAATTTTACTATAAGAGAAATAAATTTAAATGCATTGTCTCCATTGGGTTTATTTACACCTTAAGGGATAAATTATCTTTCTTATAATTTGAAAATCTTTGAATTAACTGAGGGACAGAAAATAAATGCATAAAAGGCGACTTCTTGACAGTCTTGTCAATACATGCTTGGAACTGACAACAGGAAAAATTATGGTATCAACCTAAAAAATGGAACTCCTCAGGGTTCTGAAAACATGAGATGAAGATGATAACATCAGTATGTCAGAGCTGTGATATATGAATCCCCCAACCATTATAGAATAATCAATGACTGCCCCATGTATGACTCTTTGTATGTGTGTATAAAAATGCATAAGTGTTACAATGCTCTGAGCAGTAGGGGAGAGAAGAACTGATAGATTTATTAACACTGTTTCTTGACAAGTGAGCACAAAGGTAGATACAAGAAAGAGAGTTGAGAGAATTCTGTAGTCAATTTAAACTTGCATAGGTACTTTAAGTGCAAGACCATAATATAATGAGCTTTTCACAAACATGTTCATCTTGTACTTGAGAATAGTGGGTAAAATTGTGGAAAGGAACTTTAGTTTGATGGAACTGAGAAACAAATTGGAATATACAAGGGGAAGAAAATTTGCTGCTAAAGAAATGAGTAAATGTAATTCTGCTTACAGTGCCCAGATGAACTTCAAATATGCTGCCTCAGGGGACTTTATGTGAGGATATAACAGTGATCTGGCTCTGTTTTTTTTTCAACAGTGGACTGTTGTATTTGTGTACTGTAGTATAGGCATACTGTGGGGCTTGATGTGGGAATCTTCTGTTTCACCAAGTTTCTGAGTCTTCACACAGGTTCTGCAAAGTTTGCGGTTCCTTGAGGTTTTCTGTCCACTAAAGTGTCTTTAAATAAGTTTCTGCTGACTCAGTAAAGGTGGAGAAATAAAAGTGTTTCTCTCTGACCTCTAATAGTTTTTGGTTTCTGCCTTTAGGACTGAAGCTCCTGCTCATCTGCTTTGCACAACAGAGCTTCAAAAAGCTGAGAAGATCCTTCCATTGTCCAGACAATGTGGACTGAAGGCACCATGCTGATTCATTGGGATTCAGCTCCCTGCAGCTAACATTGCTTCTTTCAGCAGTTTTGGCATTGGGATTCATGAGACTCTGGGGTCAAATCAGGACCCTCTTGCTGGGGATTCCACAGTGCTCTATGAATGGTAATAATTAGTTTATCATCTCTTTGCTCTTTGATCCCTTCTAAAAGAAAGGCCTGGCCTAGGATTTTCTTCTCTTAGATGGATGAGACCACAGATATCCCATGAAAATCAGAGGGAAGAAGGGGGCATCAGGTTTGAGGCATTGCTGAGAACCCAGTCACTGGGAACACTGGCTAGTCCTGGCTTGACAGGTTTTTCATATTTTACTCCTAAACTCAGCAAGCTCCTTCATCATCTGCCCATCTGTGATGCATTATAAATGAATATAAGCATTATGCTGGCTCTGGCTCCAGTTTCAAGTGTTAAATGAATGAACTTGGGTGAAGATCTTGCCTGACTCATCTCCTTTGTGTTTGATATTAGTAGAGAAGTGTAGAACATCTGTGTCCTTTTCCAAGTCTATGGATGCTTGTGAGGGAAGGGACGTGGCCCAAGGGATCAGCTGGTGAGGTATCAGTGATACAGGATACATCCGTGATGAGATTCTGTATTATTTTTCGTTTAACAAGAGTGACAGCAGTGCTTGAGATGAGATGCATTAATTTTAGCTTGTTTCTCAAGCATTTGTAGGCACACAGGAGGTTTGTGTGCAGTGTCTGGGGCCTTGCTGCCAGTTTTTGTCATCGGCAAGCAATTGTGGGCTGGGAGGATTCTCTCACAGCTCATCTCTTGTGCCCAAGTCTTGCATTTCTGTATCACCTTCCGTTTTTAAGAAACACAAAATGGTTGCTAATTAGAAGGGATTTATTCCCGGTGGAACCAGTGCAGATACTCCTGGGGTGCTGGGATGCATCTGGGAGAAAGGGGCTCATCATCCACTGTATAAGAAGATGAATCAAAATGCTAGGACGTGAATTTCAACCTTAAACAGCAGTAGTCATTGCACAGCTGCTGACAGAAAATAAACCCAAAAGCAATTATGACAGTTTATAAGAGAAGGCTTTCTTAGGTTTGTTAAGGTGAAGGATTCAATAGATAATAAAGAAAATAAAAGCAATGCTTAGGGCTTTAGGGAGGGGTGCTTCTATATGGAGTGGGATATCCCTGTTTTAGAATTTACATCATGCACGTGCTGGAGAGCATTAGTTAAGCAATTGTTCATGCTGAGGCATTCTAATGAATGTGGTGCTTCACACTTTGCTTTCCCCAGTAAGTATTGCTCTGTAATTTGTTTTTGCACTCACATATTGTGTGGTCTCTGTAAAGTCACCATCAAAAATCGATCATTGCTGAACTTGGGCCTTCAAATGCATGCAAAAAAAAATCTGGCAACATTTGTCTCATGGCAACGGCTCTTCAGCACAGTGAAGAATGATGCAGGGGGCTGGAGAAGAGATTTCTTTGTTCCACAATGCACAGGACATTCATGTTTCTGTGTTCCAGTCTCCCTCAAGTAAATCACCTCCGACCTCTAAAAACTGTATAGAGATTGAAGATTTCTTGAAAGTATTATTAATTAGGCTGAATCATATCACTTGTAGTGGTCTTCTTGTTAAGCACTGAATTTGTGTTCATTTTCTATTTGCTGTCAGACATTGTTAGCTCTGCCCTCTCCATGCTTTGCCAGTATTACACAGCATCCTGAAAGGCCAGTATTCAATATTGATAGAGACATTTATCTCCATCTCACTTCAGTTATTCTGATCCATATAATAAAAGAATTATTCCTACTGCTTTTATTTTACATTTGTTTTATTTTACTATTCTCTTTTTCTTTTTTTTTTTGGTCCTTAACCTTACATTTTTGTTTTTAAAGTAACATTTTCCTTTTCTCATGATATTTTGTTTATCTTGCTGTTTGTGTAGTTTTTGCAAGTGTGTTCTGAGCATTGATGAAACAGACTTTGGGTATGATCTTTTTTTTTAATATGTATATATTTTTACACAGTCTGATCCTGCTCAGCAAGGTTTTTGGTGTGCTTATCTTTGTGTTCACTGTGGGGAGTGGGAAGATGCAGCGAAAAATATGCAAGGAGTAAAATGGGCTGGGAATGGAAAATCGCATTTTGAAGGGCAGCTTGGCCCCAGAACCTGGCATTTGGGTGGAATTACATTTTTTGAGTAGCCTTGTACCAGCCACTTAAGTCCACCATGATTACTCATCTAGAAAGGATGGTGTGTCATTATGAAGGTATATGGAAAATTCACATAATTATCTAAATATTAAATGTTGTTATCTAAACATCCCTGGTTGTAATTTGATAGCTCAATTTCCTCTGGTCAGGCAGACCCAACAATTCCTCATGGCAGGGGAAGAGGATTGGTTTTCTCTTTCCCTATGCTTGGAGGGATCATTAAATAAACTCCAAACCACCAGTGATGGGAAATACTGCACAGTTCTGTGTGTGTGCTGCAAATCCATCCCAAACTTTGTAAGGGCTTCCATTGCTGCAGCATCTGAGTTGTTTTTGGGGTGATTCCTACATCAGCCCTTCCTTATTTTGCTAAGGCTTTATCGTGTTTTTTTAGGTGTGACAGAGACCTAAGAAGGGGCTGTGATTTGTCAGAGATTCCAGGAGCAGCCTCTGGTGTAACAAACGTCTACCAGGCCCCCAGGCTGTGGGGAAATCCCAGAAAGCTGATTACTACTTGCCTTGAATGACCATATTTCTTACTGCAGTGCTTGTCAGCTTCTCATTCTGCAAAGTTCGCGCTTTAAATAACACTGTAAAGGTGGAATATTTTAAAAGATGGCCTCTCTTGTTGAGCTCTATTCCCCTGAATAATTCTGATGGCTACAGCTCTTTCAGTTCGTTTTTAGCACGGGTTCTTTTTTCCCCCTAGATTTTTCTTTCATCAATATTTCTTTTTCTAAAATATTAATAATATTCGATCTTTCTGTAGCTTGTAAGTTACTTTAAAGTTAATAGGAAAATAATGAATATTTTCATGAGTGAAAGTCTTGAATTAATGTTCTTATCATTAAAAAGGGTAACAGAGGTTTAGGTTGATGTATTTATCTGTGCATGAATGTAGCCTCAGCACTTATTTTGTCTGCCAGTGTTTCTAAGTATCAATTAGAAAATATATTCAAAGTGAACTTGATTTCCAGTGACTGTGCATAATAAATAGACATATGCTAAACATAATTACATATTTAAATGCATTAAACTGCAAGAATGATTTGGGCTATTTCAGCAAAGCTCAGTGAAGAACTATGGGAACTATCTGCAGTAAATGCTCTAGATTTAATTGTACCATTAAAGGCATGAGTGTTTATACTGTAACAATACAATCTGATTTAGGAAGGACTTGCAAAAACACGGCAAGCAATTGTAAGTTTTCTATAACCAGTATTATTTGTGTAGCAGCACAGTGCTATCCCTATTCTTGTGGCAAGAGGAGAAGTTCCAGTAAGATATCATTTATATTTATAAAGAACTTATTTTCTGGAGGCATAACATGCTTTAGATAGAATGGATTAGATTTTTAGATCTTCACATAAGCAAAATATCCTTGGGGGCTTTTGTTGAAATCATGTAGGGGAAGATTGTCACAGAAGAAAAGCTCTATCTGACAAAAGTGTTGCTAAATAATCTTTGTGTGAAATTGGTGCTTTCAAAAGGTAAAATTTAGATAAAAAAGTTTCTTTTTGTTTCTTGAATTACCCAGGTGAAGGGCCTAAATCATTGTCTTAGGAACACTTCTAAGATTTCTGGGTTTTTTTTTTCATGGATTGAGCTGGAAAAACTGATGTCCAGGGATGACCCAAGGCAGCAGCTGCAGTGAGGAACTGCTGGTCAGTGAGAGGCTCTTGTACATTTGGGTTGAGAGGTTTTCACAGCAGAGAGAGAGATTTCAGCTCCAGGCCGTGCAGCATACAGAGAACTCCAGTGTTAGCCCTCAGAATTAGAGATACTTGAAACCCAGCCAATGGCTCCTTAAAGTATTTCAAAATGCCCTTTTCTGTGTACATGGTGCTTTTAATGTGCAGTCTCAGGAAGTAGATGCTGCCACTGGTTTTTCTAAAATAAGCGTCCATCACTTTTTTTCGATTAGATACAAAACTGGAAAGCAAAACAAACAGAAAGACAACTTGACATAATCCTGAATTTCAATACTATGCCACTGAGCCATCAAATAAGCAACAGGGGCTTTGTTTCTGTGTTCTTTCTTGTTTTATAAACCTATGCAAGGTCATGGTTTGAATAGAAAAGTAATTGGATTTGAGACACCATATGTTATGGGATGCTTATGACATCCCTTATGAATGTTATAGGGTACTACTTCCAAAAAAATGTTGACATTAGCATTGGAATGACTTGACATGAAAACTTTCATTAAGAGAAACATCTTGAAGTCAATCTCATCTGATTTTTTTTTCTTTCTCTCTTCCACCCATCATGATAAGATGCCCACTCCTGAGACACAAAGGGCTTTGCTTACCTTGCCAGGCTCCAGCCTGTCACAATCACTCACCAGACTTTACTGCCCTTTCACAACACCTCCTGATTCACAGTGACAAATCCTTCACTATAAAAACAACCAGATTCCCTTGCTGTGTGTCTCTTGTTACTCATTTCACAGTATTTATGGTGCTGCTTGCACAGAATGTAATTCCTGTGCTCTGTTTTGTAAATCAACTAAAGGTAAATTCTGTTAAAATAAAATATATTTTTAAGGCTGTAAAGTTTGGAGAAGTTCCTTTTTTTGTGTTTGACTCTTTCAGTGTTTTTGTCTGAGAGGCAAGAAGCTGATCTCAAATTTGTTGCCTTTTTGCTCTGCAGTGTAACTTTGAAGAATCCTTTATGTAAGGAACCTTAATATCGTTTGTGGAGGACCTGCTCTTCTCCTAAGTGTCCCAAACAAGCAAATTTCTCATTAACTTGTGAAAATTTATCATAAAGCTGCAAATAAAGAACAAATAAATATGGGAAAAAGAATTCGATGCTATTTTTATGAGGCGTTAACATAAAAGAGGTAATAAAACATAGAAAAATCTTGCAAACAAACATCATAAAGAAGCAATCTGTTACAGTCTAACCATCCAATCTCCTTCCTGCTTTGAGATGTTTCCTTTCTCATCTATTTTGTGTGGCTAGCAAGATCACAGTCCTTTCCAAATCACAGTGTAGCATCAAGGAGTTGTAAATGGAGCACACACAGTTTTATTGTTGCTGGTTGCAGTTTCTCTAAACTTGAACCTGGCCCCAGATTTCTTGTTTCCATGGTTGCTTGCACTGACTGGGAATGACAATGATCCATCAAAATGGAACATTGGAGTCCATACCTTGTTGGAAACACTTCTGTGTTGGAAACCACAATTGTTCCATGTGTGTGACACTGGGACAAAGGTAGGGAAGGCCAGGCTGGTTGGCTTGTCCCTAATCCCTGCTTGATTGGGGCTGCACAGCACATCAGGCATAATCATCTTGTGCATTTTGCTCTCTGCTGTGGCTGCTACTGAAATTCCTGTGATGAAAACAGAGAAGCAGAGCAGCACAAGGCTTTCCGTGTGTTCCTGGCGCTCTGCCCTGACAGCAGCAGTTGGTGTGCTCACTGTTGCTTCCCGTGGTGTGCAGGGTGGGAAGGTGGTGAATACCAGCAGTGAATCCATGGATCATCTGTGAGATGTGTGTTTTGGGGCTGGCACTCAGCCTGCTGGGGACTCTCCCTGGCTGGCAGCCCCAGACTCTGGGCTGTGCAGACCAGTGAAGTGTAGCTCACACAGAATACAACCACCCTCAGTGACACTGGCATGGGGGGCTAGTGGCTTCCCAGAAAGGATTATCAATCCCTGCTTGGAGAACTGAGCTGGAAGTTTGCCCTTTTGCTGTTTGCATGTGCATGGGAACCCAGACAATGCTGTAACTGCTTTATGAGCCAGCCTCGTTTGTATAGTTTAGAATTTCATTTATTTTTTTAAAAAATGGGACTAATTGCTGCTTACAGGCTGAGAGAATAGTGCTCTAAATGGTTGGTGGGAAAATACACCTCTGCCCTGCTGGGATTCTCTGCTGGGAATCCTTTTGCTGTGCATGGGAAATACCTGGGAATAGGAGAATCTGAAAGAAACACTAATAATTAAACTAAAGAGCTATCTGATCTGCCAGAATAAGAGTGATGTGGGGAGGAAGGAGGTGAGTGGGCTTTGAGATGAAATCTAGCACCAGGGCTGTGCATCCTCAGTGAAGTCCCACATGGCACTGAAACACTACTGCATTGTGGTGAAAAAAGACAGCGTTGAATGATAGATTTTTAGTAGAAATAAGCTGTTTATTAGAATATTTGGTGAATTCCACCAGCTTTATTTTTGTTTGTTTGTCTGTTTTTTGTTTTGTTTTATTTCGTTGGCTGTATCTGCCTTTCAAAAGGCAGGGCTGTGATATTTCAGTTGAGATTGTTTAGACTCCCTAGAGAAACCTTACCTGGGGTAACAACCATGTCTTCTGACATTTCCCTTGCTGGCAGGAAAGTTTATCCCCTATGAAGAAGTTCTCTCTGTAAGACATGCAACATATAAGGAGGAGTGGAAAGAGTCAATTTCTGAAAGCTGAAACATGGAATTATTTGACAATTCTTCACCCTTTGTATTCGGAATTATGCAGGGATTCATCAAGACTTTTAAAAGCCAAAGTCCTGTTGGTCTGTAGTTTGGGCTACATGATTTAAGATCTCAGGAGGTGATGTTTGCCTTTAATAGTTCACATGCTTCCAGGAGAGGCCACTGCTTGCAGGAGGGCAGTCTCAGTGATGTAGTTTAAGTGTCTCAGCTGCCCATCTGTGCGGGAGGAACACGGGCAGCAGTTGGGTGAAATGTTTGTCAATGGAGTTCCAGTTTTGTATATTTTTCTGCAGCTTGAGGAACACAGATACAAATAAATGTTTAATAAGCAAGGCCTCCAGTATTGTGAAAATGTGACATGAATGTCTGCAAATGTCATTATTACTCCTATTGCAGTCAAATTTAAATTATGTCTGAAAGGAGACAGCAAGCTGAAATCAGCATGCTGCTGTATTGCTGCATCATTAAGGGGAAAATTCAGGACAGAGGGAAAAGGTCAATATTTTCCCCTTGTGGTTCTCCCAAATTCTGTTTTCTGCTGTTGTGCTTATGACTTTCTAGGTTGTCTTAACATTACTCTGTGAGATTTTTATCACATATTTGAATTTTAATAGGATATTTCCTCATCATGTTGACGTATTACCACCTCTTTACTATCACTTTACAATCACTTTCTCATCCAACACATGAAATCTGGCACTTATCCAGGAGTCCTTTAGGGCAGCTTTGCAGGGATAAACTTCGAGGGAGTCTGACTAAAGCTTAGGTGGTGCAGCAAGACAGCAAGTGAAGCAACCATGAGGCATTTCTGGTGATTTCTTTGCAGAATCCTTGAGGAGGGTTCACAAAATCCTTGAGGAGGCACATCCAAAATGACCCTTGAGCAACTGGGAAGGACATTCTGACCCTCATTTAGGTTCAGTTTCCCTTGACCAAGCCCACACATGGTCCTGGTGCATGGGTGCCATGGGTGCAAGTACCTGAATGATTCAGACAGTGATGTGTGAGGTGTCGGCTGTCTCCTTGTGCTGGGAGTATGCATCCAAGGGTGAATTTCATAGCCTTGACCTTCCTTCTGGGGCAACTACACAATTTTCCACTGTAACTTTTCTCCCCTTGGATTTACCTCTGGCTCCAGCTCTTCCTCCCCTTATGGAGTGGGAGCATCTGCTTAAATTCATAAACTGCGTCAATATTTTTGCTGCTTTTCTAATGCTTCTAAGGATTTTTTTTTCCTCTATTCAAATACTAAGTGTTATTTTCCTGTCCTTAGAAGATTTATTATCCTGTTTTTCATTTTCTGTTCTGAGTATGTGTTTGACACATCTTTAGTTATTAGAATAGAAGCCTGACACTGTAGGAGAGAAAAAATGTTTGCCTGCATTACATTTCACATTATAAATGGTGCTTGTTCTTTGCCATACAAACAGACTCCTTGAATAATTTTACGGTGTACTGTTGAGAAGTGTGCTGAGCCATTTGCCAGTAAATCAGCATCTCTTACAGTAAACTCTCCATGCTTTGTCAGCCACTGTATCTGGGGAATAAAATCTAATAAAAAGAATCCAAACATGGAGCAGTTATAGCTTATCTCCCTGAAAAACTTATAGTGTTTTGAGTTTAGGAACAAAATATCTGCAATTTTTTGGGGTGCAGTTTTCAGTACTAAAGCTTTTAGATGTAAAGTACAATGTGCAAAACATCTGCCTTTTGCTACAAATCTGGTATTTGCAATAAAAAACACTGACCATTGACAGTTTTCCTTTAAGTTCCTGACTTTTGGGGAAGATTCACCTCCTGAAAGCAGCAAAATTTTCAGCTTTGTTTTCAGACTTAGATGGAATTTTGGTAATGTTAACCCTGAGCACTTTAAAAAGTAAAAAAAAAGATGGAACATACTTCTTTAATATTAAAGATCATGAGGAAGACCCTAAATGCTGGAAGGGTTTTATTTGCCTTTTGATCTTGGCATTCTGGGTGCAATCATATCCTACCTTCCAGCTTGTCTTCACCAATTAGTAGATGTACCAGCTCATTTTATATAATTACTTAATTTTTTTTTAATGGCTGCTGAAATGTATTGATTCCAGCAATAGTGTGTATCAAGAAACTTGACAATTCTCATATATTCCTGGCAGCATTGTGGTTCTGTGGGATGAACCTTTACTGCATTGTTCAGAGCTGCTTTTTTAAGAGGAGGGTACTTGTGGAAGTAACAAGGAGTGAAATACCCAGAAAATAAAAATAGGGAGAGCAAAGGCCGGGTCTGTCAGAAATAGGAAGGATTCTGAAGTATTATCCTGCGTTTTTTTCTTTGTTTTATAATAAATGTCTTGAAAGAGCCTACTGTTTGACACACAAAGTACTTAAAAATGATTTCCACCAGGCCCCCAATGTCTCTGGTGCCTGACAAACTAATGTCACACAAGCAGCAATTAGTGTTGGCATGTCTTAGAGTGAATGAGAACATGGCATTTCTTAGGTCCAAGATGGGGAACACTCAGAGCAAGCAGTGCTATTCATGGAAACAAGAGTTTGCTGCTTTTGAAGTTTTTCTGATCTTTGCAGACCAACTTATTTTGATTGAGTTCCTTGTCTGTGTTTGAGTGTTTGGATCAATACAGGGAGTACAACCTTGCACACCCTCAAGTGTCTTTGTTCCTGGTGTTGTGATCTCGCGTCTCAATTTTTCAGCACAATTTCCACTGCTCCTCTTCTTTCAGAGCATGTGCTTGATAGGAAAGTGAGAGGTTTTAAATGGTGAGAAAGGATGTTTTTTTGTTTTATAGGAGTTTGTTTTATAATAAAATATCCAAGCTTACAGGCACATCCTTGAGGTGTTTCCTTGCTGGTTCAGCTTTCAAGGCTGGAACTGGAAGGTGGAAGGACAGGTGTGTGGTATCTACAGGTACTGTTATGCTGAAGATCTTTGCTTTCTGCTTTCATTCCACAGATCTCTTTTAGTGCTAATTTTCTGCAAAGGAATATTTTTTATTTTTAGTTAAATCAAAGGAAAAAATGAGCTTATAAAACTTGGCTAATACATTTTTTTGACTACTACTTAAAGCAGAGGGTTTTAGAGTATTATAAATTTGAATTTTCTCATGTTTTCCATCATCAGATAAGCTTGATAGTTTGGTACCTGTTTTGATAGCATGTTCTTCACTGTGAGTGGACAAATCTGAGACTTTTCTCCCATTATTAGGGTCTTAATATCTGTTATCATCATGGCATGAATACCTGGTCCTGCCTGTGGTGCTGACTGTTCATCGAGGTAAACATTGCAGGCTGCCAAGTGTGCATGACCTGCCAGGTACCTCCCCTCTGTGCTGAGCCTCATCACTAGCAAAAAATCCCAGTCCTGATCTGAATGGCTCAGGCAGGGATGGCAATGAGGTCACATTCAGCCCTTCCTAAGAGTGTTGGGCTCTGTGTGCAGCCAGACTCTGCTGAGCACTGTGGACAAAGTGCTCAGGTTGGAGGGATTACCCTGGGCAAGTGTTGAACACCAGCCTGTGCCAGCTGTTTGATCCTGGAACTTTATCCTTTTGCTTAAAGGTTTTGTGATAAGGTGTGGCTTTCTCTGGCTGCTCAGAGTCTCCTGACAGAGCTCTGTGCCTGATCTGAACAACGGGGGCTGGATGTCTAAATGTGTGCACTACTGAAACAGGCAAAACACTTAAATCCTAAGTTTTATTTGGGTCTATTTCTGCTGCAATCTATGACTACAACAAAACCCCAAGCAATTCATGGCAAGATACGCAGTTTCTTAGCTCAGAAAATGGAGTTAGAAATGTTGACAAATATACTTGTGGGTGTCCTGGTATGATTGCTCCCTTTCTCAATTTGCAGGGCTCCTATATTGCAGCCTAATCCAAAGTACAGCATGATTCCTTCTTGGGAATAGTCCCTTCTATCATATCTCTCCCCTTAAATCCCTTCAATCAGCTTTCAATAAAATAGAAAATAGGGTTTATTACTTATTAAAAGCTTTATAATGGAGACCTGGCTTATCTTCCTTACCTTCTGTCACTGAAAAACTTGGACCAACAACTGCCGGATATTTGTCCAAAATATAGATTGTGGATTTTATGCTCTCAGTTACTTTACTCTGCACTCTAAGCACTTGTTCTCCAAACAAGTAGGAGAAACAAGTTTATAAGTTATAGATCACTCGAAAATATTGAAGGCATGTGATTTCCATTGTTTTTCAGATTTTTATTAGCTAGATAAACCTAAGGTGGTAATTCTGCTTTTTTCAATTACAGAATTTGACAATATTAATCTACAGAGTAATACTTGCTGTGTGACATTTCTGTAGTTGTGCTGTGGATTTTTCAGAACACTGCATGGTGTTGGAAGTAATTTGAAATGCTCAAAATTAAATAACTTGAGGATCAAGTACATTACAAATACACAAACTGGATCCTGGAAATTAAATACCTTGAGGATCAAGTAATTTATATGTGTGCTAACAGGATCTTGGGAATGAAATAACTTGAGAATCAAATATTACACTTGTGCTAAGAGGATTCTAGGTCAGGGTCACCAGCCCAAGACCTGCTGCAGACAGGGCACCTTTGTGTCAGCCCATCTCACCAGAACCTTACCTGCACCTTGCACTGAGCAACTGAACTGTTGACAATTTCTGGTTCCTCACAGTTTTCCATCTCCACCCTGAGGGTCCCCTGAATGCCAATCCTGGCCTGTTCTGACTTTACAAGTTGTAATCTTTCCAAACCACAAAGACTCTGGACCTTCCTGTCAGGTGCTCCTCGCACTTTTCAGGCACAGATAAAATAACATTTTTGTCATGTTAAAGCTCCCTGGCTGTTCCCTCACACTTCTTGCAGTGCCTGTTCTTCCTTTTGGCGTAAAAAATTCCTTGGTGCCAGAGCATTTTCTGGCTTCATCTTGCTTTCTCTGAACTTAAATGTGGTACAAAGTGAGCGTTAGGGATGGGATATCATGAGGCCTGACTCCTCTCCAGACTGAAAAAAACCCAGCCTGAAAAATCCCTCAGTATTCAAGAAGGTCAAACATGCACTGTGTGAACTTGTTAAACACGTTTATTGAATTCTTGACAGTAACCAAACACAGTGAATGACCATTATAAACAAGAAAAAAGGCATTTGCTTTTACGTGGTCAGCTCCTGCTTTATCTGTAAAGAAAAAATATCCCTTTCACCACCAATTTACAGGATTGACTGTTTGTCCCAATAATGGCTTCAGCGAGGAAAATGGCAATTTTTTAACTGAGATATGTTTCAACTGCTTTCTGCTTCTGAGCCCAGTTCCTGTTAATGATGGACCATAAGGTGGAGTTAAAGTTATACCACCTCTAAGTGCATTCCCGATTGTCATTAACTCACTTAAATGGACTGCAAACAAAGAAATGAAGTAAAAAAAAAAAGAAAAAAAAAGATGAAAAAAAGAAAAACACAAATAATGCATCCACAAGTAGTACAAGTAGTACAGGGTTATTATTTCAGAAAGGAAAAAATAAATCAAAGCAAGTTTACTAAATTAATTTGTTAAACACATTTATTGAGCTGTTAATTGTAACCAACACAATGTATGGTCTGTTGTAAAACAAGAAAGAGAAAATGGATCAATTCTGATTTTGCCAAATCCTACTACAGATATGTGACAGAGGGAAATATTTCAATTTCCTTTATATTCTGCAGTGATATATTTACAATACTTATCTCTCAAAGTCTGCCCCTTTTTAAATTAAATTAACAGAAAGATCATAACCTAGAAATAGGTTTCTTTTACAGTAATCTTGTTCTGTCTTGTCAGTATCCATTAATGATAGTGAAATAATGAGAGCTTTCCAAGGATTACTTGGCACACAGAACACAACTCCACTTTGATGCTGTACCGAGCCACCTTTTTTCTTTTTCTTTTTTTTTTTCTCTGTTGCAGGACAGAACATCGCAGTTGTACCGGTTTGGANAGGGGGGAGCAGAGGAAGAATTTCATATGTACAAAGGCTGAAAAGTCTTTCTTTGTGACTCTAAATTAGTTCAGGAAAATTGTAATCACATTTACTGTAATACTGGTTTGGGTTTTTTTTTTTGTTGTTTGGGGTTTTTTTTTTGGTTTTTTTTTAAATGGCCACTGATCATATGAATGAATTTTAAGGAGTTTTCCAGCATGGCAGCACTTTTCCCACAGCACGTGGTGCACGTGAGCCCAGAGAGGAAGATTGGGTGCATTGTAGATGATGTAAATTCCCAGAAGGAGTATTCCACTGAGGATTTGGGTTCTACCTGCTCTGTCTCACTTGAGGAGCCATTCATTTACTGGAAGAGAAACAAATGAAAACAATTAGGCTTTAAAATAACTCCAAATATGAAACTGGTTTAACACTGTGAATCAAATTGATTTAACACTGTATTAGGCACTTAGACAAAATGTCTTTAAAAAGCCAGGAGGTTCAGTTTCCTTCTCTTTCTAGAAAATAATTAAGTCTGAATGCCTGTTTCTTTGAAGTATTGCAACACGGTCATCTGCCTTGCTGCTGAAAATGTCCTTTCTTTTCCAGCCTTCAGTGCTTCTCCTTCATAATGAGAATATTACTGCTGGGAGGGCACTTCTACACCATTACTTCAGGCAGTACAGTTATGTGCATGGGTTCAAAGATGCATGAGACACATTAAAGCTCAGTTGTGAGCCTCAGCTGTGGCAGTGTAAGACTCTAACTGCAGGTGACTGAGCTGCTTCATTGTTTAATATCCACTGCTTGACTCTACATTTAGCCATTTACTGTTTGTTATGGTGGTGCACCTTGAAAGCAAAATCAAGTCTTACCAATTACTAATTTTGTTTGAGATCAGTTGTCATCAAGACTATCTCATTCCCCTTTGTGGGCAAGTAAACCAGAGAAAAATGCACTTTGTAAGGTGAGAAGACTTTAAACTGAGGCTAGAAAACCGAGGGCCTGTCCTATTTCCTTCTAAAAACATACTACATGTCCCAGGCTGGTTTTTTGTCATGCTTTTCCTGCACATTTCCTCATCTATTTCCAATGTATGGCATTTGACTGACACAGTTATTTCCCAAGATCTGGAGTTTTATGTGGTTTTATTTGTGTGTTTTGTTATGCCCTTGGTTTTCTCACAGAAAGGATCTCAGTGCAAGCATAGACGGGATTATTCTGGAGGTGGAACATACCTCTATACTGTAGTTTCTGTGCTCGATTGTTTGGACAATCTTTTCCCTGTAAACTAAAGTTGATATTGGTTCGGATACATCGATTGTTGAGAGGCTGGACTGGTCTGAAATTGTCGCTCATGCTCAGAAATATTTGTGACGGTTGATTTTGGCTTAGCAGTCGTAAAGAATGCATCTATAAACGCAAAACAAGGGGGTTTTAGTACTGGTCTTTGCTGTAAGTAAACAACACACAACACTATTAAATAGATTAGTTAATAAATGGAAGTAAAACAGAATTTCAGTAAAACAGAATTTAACTTTGACAGTTTGTAGTCAGAGTTAAAACTCTGACTACAAACTGTCAGAGTCTTAAGACTGTTCCTTGTGTGCTCCTCTGTTTCTGAGCCACATTTGTAACCAGCTTTGTGGGAAACAAATGAGAATAGTATTGAGGTGTCCTTGGGTGAGCAGGAAACAAATGGAATCCACAGTGCTGGATGGCAGCAGCTGGTGCAAAGCAAATGAACTTGACGAATGACAAGAGCAAATTTCCTGAATTTTGTAGCTATCAGTGTAGCTTTCAGCTGAGAAGCCACAGCTTTGGTTGTTGTTACTCAAGAACCAGGTAGGGGCAGGCAGGATGGGAAGGAAAACTGACAGTGATGCTGCTGAAATCACGAAATTAATGATGTTAAAAAGTGAGAGCCTCTCTCTGCTGACAGGTCTGTCATGATACTATCTATGCTGTGACTGTGAATGTTCCTATAGCAGACTCTGGCCTTCTTCTGAGTTGGTTTCACAGCACAGAGGGAATTACTGAATCATCCTGTGCAACCAGCACTGGTTGGCAGAAATGGCTGCTATGGTGACTATGCAACTCTTAATTGATTCAAGTCATCCAAAATCAGAGAGGGAAAAAGAAGTTTCTAGTTACAAACCAGAAATCCTCAATATTTTGGTTTAAAGATATAAAAAGAAAATATCTTCCCTGTCAGTGTACAATTTAAGAGGTTACTTTATGGCGTTCAGTGGGGAAATCCAGTAGCTGGGTTTTATGTACTTGGAAGTCTTTAATAGCTTCTAGGGAAAACTTGAGCTGAGCATTGCTTTTTCAGTCTGAGTACACAACGTAATTAGTAAGTATCCACAAAATCCATTTGCAACACTAATAATGGAGGATGTAACTAAGTATTAATGAAGGATGTAAATAACCATTAAAGCATGACAAGGAGCAAGTATGAGGTTATAAACCATAGGTATCAGCATAGACTAGAAATATCCTAATCCTTACTTTGCACTTTAATGTTCTACCTAAATATGTTGCTTGTAGGAAAACATTCAGGTCCTGAGTTTGAAAAGTTCACAATATTCAGCATTTTTGCAGGTGGTCAGCTGTGTCGTTCTCCCAAATCACCCATTTAGAAAAGAAACAAAGTGCTTTTTCTGCCTCCAGATTAAACTGGACACAAGGAATATCACAAAAATAAAACATAGTCTTTTTAAAGTCATCGTATTTACAATATTAATATGATTTGAAATCCCAAAGTGATATTTAGGGTTGTTTTCTTGTTCCTCATTTCATTCCTCAGGCCAGGTTTCTTCTGCTGCCTGCTTGGGGCAGGCAGATGGTGGTTCAAGAATTCCTTGGGGTTCCAGTATGCAAGAGAGGAGGTTTTAGTTCAACTCACAGCTCTTTAGGCAACTCACTGATGGAAACTCTGGAGAAGAGGGCAACTGGTGTTAAATTTGCTGTTTTCTGATGCCAGGTGTTGGATTGTAAGTGAGCTGTACAGAAATATAGTTTTTGAGACTTTTCCACTGATGTGTTTCCTCAACAGCTTCCTTTTGGATGTGAAATTGTGTTTTCTCTTGCATAATTTCTTCTGCTTCTCTCTAACAGGGGCTTCAATATGTCAGTCTGATTTTTCTAAAGGTATTTGTGGTGTGTATCCTGTAATTTTATTCTATACCAGAAAGCATCAGCTGATTTTATTTCCAGAAGGCTCCAGATACTGTATCTTTGTCACATTAATGTGCTATCAACATGTATTTATTCAGACCTAGGAATGGCCTCTGTTATCCTTAATAACCTCAGTTATGTTTGTACAACACTGCTGTACTTGTTTTACAGTCCCCAAGTAACTGTTTACAGCATCGCAGAATAATGCAGTTGTGAAGAGCTTGCTGGAAACCACTTGGTTCAAACCCTCACTGAAGACAGGACCCCCCTCAAAGTTTGTGTGTGTAGATACTGACAGAGCTCTAAACAGTTAATATTTTTATTTTGACAAAAAACCTCTTCAATGCTTTTGCAAACTGTATAAATTGCACGCAGAGATCCCTACAGCACAAGAGTTGAATCTATTTTTTTATGTAAAGCTATAAATATTATACTTAAAATATTATTTTGTACCTTTCCTAGATTGAGTAATTTTTAAATTGCTTTACCTGCATCCTTGTTATGTAGACAGGTTTATTCATTATTATCCAGCTTGCTGTTTCATAGCAGGGTGGAATTGTCATTGACCCATCATACGTAATGAAACTAGATGTCTCTGGATAAAGTTCCTCAATATTAAGCCCCTGTAGTAAATATGCATCATCTGGAGAACACAGGAGGAAAAAAAATCAGGTAAAACAGTAGCATCACAAAAAAAAACCCAACAAAAAACAACAACAACAAAAAAACCCTAACCCCACCACCTTTTTCATGTCTCCTAGTTCCAGAACATGATGTTCAGTTTTACCAAAGAATGAAGTTTAACAGATGCACATTTCTGGATGCTCCAGCAGTTTAGACAAAAACAAGTAACCCAAGTAACACCCTGATGCTGCTGGGTGGAGCTGCACCGAGATTCCCATTCACACACTGAGAGCTGAGCACAGGCAGTCACAGAGAAACTGAATCACATTTAGGGACTGGAGTCAAAAGCTTCTTGAAGTTGAGGTTATTGATTGAGATGCAGAAGCCTTTGGAGAATGCTGACTTTCCATCTTTTGGGGTGATTAACAATTTTTGCTAAACAATGCCTCAGGAAGGCCAAGAGAGTTAAAATTTAATTGCCCTTCTGGCATGAGAGGAAGATGCAGTTAATGCATGATAATAAAGCTGCTCCATGAAGCCTCCTGGTCTTTCACATGTACAGTGGGGTGGGTGCAGTGCCAATTCCCTCAGAAATCCAAACTCTAGGTAGAAAGCTTGCTGGGAAGCAGCACCAGGGTCCCTGTCTTTATTGTAAGGCTCCCTGGGAATTAATGAGGTGTATTCCTCTGCAACAGAATTTATTCTATGGATATGTACTGAAATATAATGAGATATGGTTATATCTTTCAAAATTCATCAGAGTTCCTCAGTGTTTTCTGTACTACCTGCACTATTTCCCTTGGGTAATGTTGGCCCTACAGTACTTTTGGAAGTGCTGTCAAAGCTAAACTCAGATTTTCCTGACAAATCTGTAGGAGTTCATCCACTCAGAGATAAACATGTTTTATTACTGACACACTGCTGCTTGTGTGTATCTCAGAGAAAGCTGGGGTAGTTATGAGTTGTAATGTTGTGACATCTCTTTGAACCCTTTCACTCATGTGTGGTGTCTCCAATTTGGTTCATTTGCAGAGGGAACATTAAAATGCAGGCAAGGAAGAGTGCACACTGAGGTGTGTTCCTTCTTTCAATGCTCAACAAGAGCTGGCCTTGATTTGCAGAGAAATCCAAATGATCAAGGAAGTGTATAAGAGCTAAAAAAGAAAGACATAATTTAACTTGAATTTAACATCTTGTAGCTGAAGGACAAAACTTAGATGAGCAAAAGACTTGTCTCATACAATCTAATGAAAAAAAAAAAAGGCGTCAGACTATTGTCTAGGGCAACAGAAAATCAAAGAACAGAGGCAGAGCAAATGTGACCTTGTTTTTTATTTTAACACAGCACAGTCAACATGGTACAGGGTTTTGGGGCAGCAATATTGGCAGCTACAGCATCAGTTAAAGTGTCAAGGTGAGAGTGTAATGTTTCTGCCTCATTGACCAGGGCCTTCCTGTTATTTCGTATTTTAAATATGTTTGTTATTTTACAAAATAAAATCTTGGCAGGTCCTCTCATGTTTATCAAAAACAGAGCCCTCTGCCCTGTCCCTGCAGCTTGAGCCAGGGTGATTGCCCTGCTGGATGGCTGGCTGGATCCTCAAGCAGAGGGGAAAGTGCCATTAGTGTCTGGTAGGTGGCTGACTGTCACCTGTTTTAATATGCCCAGGCTACACTGGCCCATGGCCTGTGATAGTGTCTTTCTAAACACAAATTTTCCAGACAGAAGCATGAAAACACAGTCACAATGCAGTTATATTTGAACAGGTAGAGGTGACCGAATGCACCTCGGTTGTATTCATTAAAAACATTATTTGCAGTGCAGGGGTAATTTTGCTAGAATTGCATCAGAAGAGAACTGATGGACTTTTTTCATGCCAGTGCCTGTTTTCAATGAGTCATCACACACTTCTCCCTTTCCCACATGAACATCCTGTTCATTATTTATGAGCCATGGAGCATGGTGTATTTAGCACCAAGTGGCACAGAGTCAGGCAGAAGAGATCCCTAAGGACCAGATCTGCTTTCTCACAGCCATATTGGCTTCAGCTGGGCTAAAATGATTTAAACCAGGTAGAATTTGCCCTGAAATGTTTACTAGGAGATGGAAAGCTGACTGAAGATTAATACAGATGAGGGATATTGATATAGGAAACTGGAGGAAAATACCACTTCAGGAAAAGTGGAAGATAGGGGTGAATGAAATAAGAGTTTGTCTAAGAAAAAGCAGCACTTTTTAATGCCTGTATATGAGTTATATTCCCATAGGAAGTCAGATGACTCCATGAGAGAAGACTACACAATAAGGATTTGGTTACCAACATTTCTCCCCTGAACAGGTCTGCTCCTTCCCCACATCTTGGTAAGGGTTTCCTGTTCTGAAGCAGAACTGGTGGGTCAGTCTTAACACCAGACTGCAGCACTTCAAAGTCTTGCTTATATTTACTGCAAATGTGTTCAAAATGCTCAAAATCATCACGTGTGACCTCTCTTGCCAGTGACAAACTTCTTTTCATAAACCCATCCAAGGCTTTCCTGGATCCTCTGCATCATTCCTATCCATTCCTATCCTATTCCTATTCCACAGCACACAATCTGGTTCTCTTGATCTGCTAGTACCTTAAGGTGATTTCCAAACTCAGGAACTCTTCTCTCTACAAATAAGGTATCATTAGATTTCACATTAATTTACATAGAGGCCTTGACTCTGACAATCTACTTAGGAAATGATGAAAATCCTTTTATCCCTAGGTTTGTAATAGATGTGTGGGGTCAGCTTTCACAGCAAATTCTGTGTATGTTCTCTTTATAATAATGCTTTTTATAGGGAATATATTGTTTTTTGAGTGGAGGAAGGTACATTTGATTTTAAAGTTCATATCATGATAATCCAGAAAAGCATCTAGGTTAAATTTACAGGGTGAGGAATGTAGAGATCCTAAGTTTCTCTGCTTACCAGACAATAACAAGACCAAATTTTTATGTGGAATTTTGTGAATCTAAAAAGTTACTTTTTTTCCCAATGTTAAGCAAACACTGTGTGAAAGCTCATGTAGCATAACTGTTTTGAGAGAAAACTAACTTATCCCCCCAAAATAGCACACTTAACAAGGAATAATAAAGCAGTTTTTCTTTTCAGATATCTACACAGCTTCTGACTAAAGCCTGCTTGAAAGAACTCTTGTTTCAGCTTGCTGACAGTAGATTCTTTGGGCTAGAATAACAGAATAAAATAAGCATTTAAAATCTCCTTGAAAATTCCTTGGGGTCCACTTTACTTCACTGTAGCCATTTATATCTAAGAGTAGAAATTTCCCTTTTAATGCATTTTGCCCATGGAAATTTCATGCAGCAGGATAGATAGCACTTAATTTTGTTTCCGTTCTTTAAAAAAAAAACCAAACAAAAACCAACCTTAATCTATGTTATGAACTGTCCTGACTCTGAACCAGTGGTCAATTTATCATTCCCTCCACACTCCTCTTGAGCACACTGGGCCTGAGCATTTTGTCAGCACCGTGCTGAGCACTGACTTCAGGAGTCAAGCCATAAAGGAGAGGCTGGAAAACTCCAGCTGCTAAAGGCACACTAGAAATCCTTGCAGTGTAAGAGGTAAAATTAGTTTTCAGCAATGATGCTATAATCCATCATGCAAGACAACTGCAAAATTACTTTCAATAACACTTTCACGTTTCCAATTTACACTAAAAATTCCCAGTCAATACTTGCTACTACAGTAAGTAACCCAATGCCCTGTGGAATATTGTGTGCATTGTGTGTCTACCATAGGTTTAATTTTAACAGATAAACTTAGCGAAAACAGTGGTTACAAATTAAAGCAATTCTGTTAGCCACTGCTTTTCCAGCCTATGTTTTGTGTGTTCAGGTGAAATTTCATTTAGTAAACCCAAATTAGGTGTGATTGGAATTGTGTTTCCCTTGTATGGAGACAAAACAAGGAATGGGAGGTTGTGGGATGCTGACAGCTCCAGAGAGGAGGAGTTCCCACTGTAAATGCTGCATACAAATGAAATATTTGGTACTGGGAAAGTGTGGCCCCATGGGAAAACATCTGGCTGATCCCCAGACAGAAGCTGGCAATATGGAATTTGTGGATGAAAAAGGTGGAAAAAGCACACACAACCTTAACAATAATTCCCTGTTTCCACGATGCTGCAGCAGTGCTGGTAGGCAGGAAGCTCTTGCAGAACAGCACTGCTGGTTTTTTGCAAAGAATCAAAACAAGCAGTTTAAAAATGGTACTGATCTGCTTCTTCCGTGCAGAGAAGATGACATTTGATACTGATAGAACAATCTGGAAAAATTCTGAGGAGAACCCTCTGTTGCCTTCCTTTCCATAGGTATTGTAGAGAACTGAGTTTTATCATCATAGAAGACTCTTATTTGGACCAAAGATGTAACAAAATTTGTTAACTGTCAGGTAAAATCAGAGAAACATCAATGGGGTGAAAGGTGTGTGTTGTAGGAGAGGACAAGGAACTATCTGTGTTACCAATTTGCTGCATACTTTCTGAAAGTTAAATTCTTGTTTCTTTGAACTTAAGAACTCCATGGCAGCTTGGAATATTTGACAAAGGAAATAAGGTTTTCAGGAGAAGGGGTTTAATTTGTTATGCATATTTTTCATTACTTTCTCTAAAATATCTTAATTAAGCTCCAGTTTTCAACAAGGTCAATATACGAACCTGGAATTATTGAGGATCATCAGTTTAAGGCTTTCCAAATGTGAATACAGAAAATATACAAGCTATGTTAATGACCTCTTTCTATATCTGTTAAATGCAGCAGTTGTTGAATAGGAATGCTGTAACTTTTCTGTACGAAAAGAAACACTGATGAATACTAAATCCAGTTAATGGTGCAGCATCTTGACATAACCAGATCCAATATAATCCAGGCTGCTCCACATGTCCCTTTTATTGCTAACAGTAGGCAGTTTCTCCTGAGCATTCTGTGTGAATACAGTATATGTATGTGTCAAATATAATTTCATTAATCTGTTTCACCTTCAGACATAAAACAGACTTCAAAAGTTCAAAATTCATTTGATAAAGTGATGACCTAATGAGATTTTTCACATTCCTGAGTTTATCATGTAGAGTTGCTGGCAATGCAAACCTGGAATTTCTGCCCATAATGAACTGCCTCCTATTTCAGGATCACTAAATGTGTTATCTGGCACGGAAAGAACACAACTGTTACTAGAGGAAATGAAAAGAAACTTACTCTTATATGTTATTCTCGTTATGGTGTCTCTGTTAAGCATACGATTTAGAAATGGATTTGATGACTCAGATACCTACAGAAGAAAAAATGCACAATGTCAAAATCTTCTCACAAACATTTCCTTGCCAGAACTGCAGCTCTTCCATGTGTGCACACACACCCTCACTCTCTGATACTCCTCCATCTGGGTTCTGCCTTTTTGCATTGTTGTGGAGAAGGAAGTAATTACTTAGTTGTTTTTCAAATGAAGCTTGATAGAAAGTTGGTAAAATAAATAAAACACAGGGATGGGAGAACAAGGTGAACAGAAATTACTGCTAGAATAAAAGCATGAGCACAGGTTTCTTCTCCAACAGCTTTGGAGAAGCTTTGATGGAATTTGCAGGTGGTTGACATACTAGGCAGGATTTTCGTTAGTATTCTATTATTTTATTTATTAATAAATAGAATTTCCTTGCAGCAGGCTATCTTAATTGCAAATAAAAGCTCTCTTCCTCTGGTTTATGTCTGGGTAACATATGATGTAACACCTCATGTTCAGGTGGAATTTCTCATGTGTCAGGTTCTGCCCCCTTGTTGCCCCTTTACAGTCACTCAGCAGCCCCAAGGAGAGTCTGGTCCATCCTCTGACACCTTCCTGCAGGTACTTCTAAATATTGACAGTATTCCCCCTGTCTTCTCTTTAATTTTCCCATTTTTCATGAATTCAAGTCATATTTTTGGGTCATAATATTTTGGATATTTTGGATAAAAAAAAAGGTAGCCTAAATATCTTTCTTAAATATTAGATCTGTGTGAAAATTGCCCTTTTATATCTAATTATTCAGTATGCTCTGTGAAATATATACTTTAATTCTGAGGCTAATGCTTTGTTAGGAGCTTTATGAAATGGGATTAGAGTACTAAGGGGAACTGTTAGATATCCCATTACCTAAGGTGTGATGAGGCAAATTTCAGCATTACTCAGAAATACACACTTTTTTAGACTGATGAAACAGAGCTACATAATGGCAGAATATTAACAATATTTGGAGGGGAGAAAAACATTCTTTATATAAAATTAGAGAAAAGGTTTCTCCAATGCAATTAAAGAGGTTGGAGAAAACCATGAAGTCTTGAGTTCAGTGTTAGATAACTATAAATTATGGACCTAACTATGTACCTTGACGGCAACAGGATGGAGACTAAATAAAATATTCATGTGTCGTGTCATTGTAGTTCTGTGAAACAGAAGATATTAGAAATTCTACATTTAATGTTCTTTCAGTTTTGATAGTTTAAGATGTTTTAAATAACACTGTAAGAAAAACTGATTCTACTGGCTTTGACACATCAGCATGACATGCCCTCTTTCCTAGGGCCTCAAGCTACTAGAAGAGATTGAATGAATAACATTTCATGAAGAAACACTAAATCTGCAAAGCTAGTAACTTCTGTCATAGCCATTAAAGTGTTATGAGTGATGTTTATGATGTAAGAGGTTTTTTCCCCCCTTCCTTATCCCTTTTAATTTCCCTTATATTGTAAAAGCTTTGGAGCAGAGATGGTGTGCTCAGTTCAGGATGAAGCTGTCTCTGGATTCTAGAACAGAGCCTCTGGGCATTGCTGTAGCATAATGAGGAGTCTTAACTTCTACATTTACAGTTCAGGGAAAAGTTTACTGTCTATATATTAGGAATCTATTACTGAATACTTACTTTCATAAATATGGAAACTACCACCAACCCATTAGGACTCTTTGCAGCTTCTGTGACATTTGTGTACAGCTCATGGTTATAGTGGATCAGTTGAACCTAGAAAAGGGTGAAGGGAAGGATTACGATTAACCAGTGGCAAATCATCCCATACAGTATTTGCAAATACTCCCCACACACCTCTTAGTTTGTATCAGGATCCCATCTCTGCTTTGGGTACTTTGTATCAGGGTAATATTTCAGGCGTTTGCAGCACATGTGATTTTAATAATTTCAGCCACCATCTGCTCCAACTGGTACAGCATCAGCGTGTCTTCCTCTGAATTCCCAGCCAGTGAATTCACCCACATCCAGTTACAGATTGCACTGCAGGGGCTGACATCATTTCCCTGTTCCAGCAGCACTTGCCATGGACACCAACTAATCTGTACTCTGTAGCCTCAAGCCAAGCACAGAGGAATCAGGGGTTGAAATATTTGAGGAAACATATGGGATATTAGTTTAGAACTGTTAAAACCAGCACTTGCAGAATTCAAAATACTGATATTCATAGGCCCCAGATTCTTGGTTACAAAGGCTCCTAATGTTAAGCACTTACTGTATTATTGTTAACCAAGTTCTCCTTAGCTCCTGCAGCTTTCCTTCTGCTTTTTAGTTTTTTGATTTGCTGGAACTTTTAAGTTACAAAGGCACAGTTCCATTCTCTCACTGCCTATGTAAATATCCTACCCAGAACCTTGATATTTGATTTGTCTGGGATCACCAGACACTGTTACCATTTACATTGCAATTTGTAGCTTTTTAAAAAAAAAGATGAATAAATTTAATGAACTCCAGTGGCAGTTAAGTACTTCTGAACGGATGAAAGGCTAGTCAGCTTTATTTAGCCTAAAGATCTTTCTTAGTTTTCAGACGTCAATTAGAAAAGGAAGGTTCTTGTTCTGGCATTGTCAGAACTGCACTAAAGGCTGTCCAGAGAAATTTCTGGACTTACAGGCTATGAACAAGATCAGTGTTAATTTGGTTTATATCCGGTAATCTTTGTAACTGTACAAATGGTCCAAGACTAAGACTGCCAGTAAAGAAATGTCATTATAATGTGCTGTCCAAGTTTATAATGAGGGAAAAAAACCTCACAGAAAGAGGGTTTAATGCCTGCATTGGTGACATTGTCTTTTGGATGAATGTGAGATCTGGTTATTCAGTAGTGAAACACAATGGTGAGGATTTTTCTGCAGGAATGATGTCCCTACAGGATCTGCTGTGCACAATCAAGTTACACAGACTAAACCTCACTTTGCCACTCAAAGACATAAGTGCACCAGTCCAGGTACTGATCTGAATTATAGCAGCATTCCAAGTTATGTGTAACCTACACTGTTATTATCTCAGGTAGGTAATAACCTACACCATTATTATACCAAGATAACGTGAGAAATAAAAGATGTGTTCAACCAGTTCTATTTCCCACATTCTGCCCTGACTGCCAAATGTATTCTTCTTGCAATTAAATTACTCAGAATCTGATCTCATAAGCTTTATATGAAGTCCCACAAGCATTGTCCTCTCACCACCTCCCAAATCCCTTTGTGATGCTGGACATTGATGTAAAAAGGGGTAATGGAAATTCTGAAAGAGAAAATTTGCATTGGTAAGATCAGAAGATTATTTACAGCCAGTAGTTCACAGACCAAAAAAATAAGGTGAGGGTCAAAAGTACTGCTCTGATGTGTTAATTTAAATTACTTTTGTCCTGTCTCAGTTGGGAACTTTTGAGGTTTTTTTCTCCAGTAGACTCAACTGGCATTTTTTTAAGGCAAGCAAACAAATTAAACTGCAGTGAAAAAGTAAAAATGTCAAAGGAGCCAGTGGAGTCCTTTACCAAATTCTGACAGAAAGCAGGACAAGTGAAGGTCTCATAACGAATTAATGATGACATTTACTCTACAACACACAGAAGTTATAATGCTCATTAATCATCTCTTTGTGGTACTACTGAACTTTGATAACATCACCATTCTGAGGACTGTGTGCTCACTGAAATTTTTAGGCTTAAGTCACATTTTTTCCTTTTTATGTGCAACTCTTCACCCTGGCAGCCAAACTAACTTGTGAATTACAAAGGAAATAAGTGATGAAATCTGCTTTAGACTAGACCTCCTTTTGTACAAAGTCCCAGAATAACAATGAATTAGATAAATTCATTTTATATAACAAACCAAAACACTGATTGCAGAAGTGGGTAAAAGCAAGGGTCAAGTTCTCCTTCCACCCATGGGAACCCTGAGTCAACATCTAACTCTTGTTTTGACTGATGGAACTTATGGAAATAAAACCCCTCAAGTATATACAAACACATACAGGATATTTGTCCCAAACAAAGGTCTCAGTGCCTAATGAAGAGAGACTTTTTTTTCTTCTCAAACCTGTCACTTTCTCTGTGTTGGAGTTGTATCCTTCTTCCCTACACCCAAATTAATTTTAAAGCTGTTTCCATGGTACCATGGTTAAATTCATTAGGTTTATATTTTTTTAAAAAAAGGTTGACCATCTAAGGAGACATTATTTTCAAGTTTCTCACATGGAACAGGCTAATTTTAAAAGATTCAAATGAACAAGTGTCTTAAACACAGAATCCAACGGGAAAAAAACCATAATTCCCTATTAAATTCCCTCTGAGAATAATTTCTTTAAGTTGCCTGAAATACCTGTAAGCTTTTGGTCTGTATAAAATATTACTGGGAGTCTTCCACGAAGGTGAAGCCACATAAGTAAAATAGCTCATACATGAAAATCTCACTTTTCAGATGATGACACTGTATTAAAAGCACATCACAAGAGCAGACTTAAAATGCTGAAAGCATCCTTTGAGTTTAGGTAAGGTTTCAGGGCTCAAAGACAATACAGAATCTTGTTCTACCTATTGATTTTCTTTGGAAGATTCCCCCTTTAAGATTAATTTGCCACAGAACAACTGATAGCTCTTTGTTTTCTCCAGCTACAGAAGTTCTATTTTGCAGGAAAAAGAAGAGAATTAAGATTAATTACCCTCTTCTAGCTGATGAAAAGCCAGAATGTGGCCTTGTTCCATCACCCAAGAATATGCATTGGACCAGAACCAGAACTTTTTAGCCTCTCAAGACTGTTCTGCTGCAGCCAAACATGAAGCAATAGGAAACTGAGGGAATTTAGAATATTGCAGTACTTCACACACATTTTTCCACAGTCCTCTTGGTAATAATAGAATACCCTTTATTCTCACTGGAAGAGTTATAATTGAGTACATAAACATTTTTGATTTGTAAATGACAAGGGAGGTAAAGCATGAAGTAAATGGCAGCAGGGAACAGCTCATCTGTAACCATAATATTTGTATTATGCTGCACTACCTGATAAACTGTTGGGATACCTTGTTGAGAGCAAGCACAAAGTATGTTTCCAGCACAGCAGGGAACAAAAGCAAATGAAATTGCTCAAGAAGACAGATTAAATGTTTGTTTTGATTCAGAGTTCCTGTAAGAAGCGTCTAAGATACCATTAAGGAAAATAATTATGCATTTTTGTTTACCCAAAGTTTAATAAAAGCAGCAAAAGAAATGTAGTTTCTGCATGGTGGTTGCCCAGAGAGGAAAATAATTTTACTGAGTTAAAAGCTATTAACAACAACAGTTATTCCACTGTTGAAATACAGCTGGTCTTACAGGTCTTGTAAAACCCTTTGGAAAGAGCAGTAATGTCACATCACCCAAGAGTTATTTATGGCATTAATTTTGTGGGTATGAACGGGTATGAGATCAGTGCAATTTGTGTGACTGACAAAACTATTTTTAAAATTGTCCTAAATTAAATTAAATATATCTCCTGCTTTGTGGAAAGGCATAGCACCAGCTGTGAGAACATGGACCAGCTCCTCAGAACCTGTGGTCCTGACTTGTCTTGTTTTCTGGGACCAATCCCTGCCAGTGATGTAGGGGAAGTTTCTTATCTTTGAAAAACAAATCCATCTTCTCATGCCCAGGGTACTCAACTATGAAATGTTAGTGTTTGACAAGGTGGTTTTACCCACATCCTGATTAATTAATCCACAGATTTACCTTTTATTCTTTATGTATGAACTCCCAGCAGTGAGGTGCTCTTGTGTACATGAGCACTTGTACTTCCAGCAGTTTACTTTGCATTTTAGCAAACTACTGCAGTTTTAACATTAAAATTGGTTAAAAAGATTAACTTTGTTATATTAAACCAAGGAGAAATGCAAAAAACCAGTTGCTTGAAATAATTTTTTATCTCTGACTCTCTTTGATGTTCTCTTTATTAAAACTGAGGTTATTTAGGCTGTTGCTGACAAATGTGGTTTGTGCATTGTTTTGTACTTTTACTGATTTTGACAGTTACTTTGTGATTTAAAAGTTGTTTTGTGTTTTTATCAACTGGTTTAATAGAAAGACTTGTCAACCACACTTATAGCTATATGCCAGCAATTGTATCCTAGAGAAATAATATTAGAATTCTTTTTTATTTAAGAAAATAAGAATGCATGGAAGAAACTTATTTTTCTCCTGCTTCTGTGCAGACAGCTGTGCAGAGAAATGCAATAATCATGCAGTAAAGTGAAAATGCAGTTGGGTTAACTACACTTGGCTGCAGAATCTACTTTATTAGAAGTAATGGCATGCTTGGAATTAGCACTGAAACTACAAATAGTGTTGAACCATTTCGTTAGAGCAGTTGGTAACAAGAACCAACTTGCAATAAAAGGTGTTCAACAGTGAGCCTTAGCCAGGGTTCCTTGGTAACTCATTAACACAGGGTGTTATTTTCAGCACGTATTACAGCTCCTAAAAATGAATATTATATATATATATATATACATAAGAGGATCTGCCATAACCTGCTTTAGCCTTGAAGTAGTTATCTCTAGTTATTTCTAGATGCCATTTGGGCTGCTGACCTGGTTTCCTACACTGATAAGGCTCCAACAGAGCCTTATTCCTTGTTTATATGCAACCACTGCAGCTAGAAAATGTAAAAAAAAAAAAAAAAGATCTGAATGAAATGTAGAAGATTAAGTCTTTCTCTTTAATATTTTTATATATATTGATTTCTTTCCTAAGTCTTACTTTAATTTATTTGCAAGTAGGAAACAGGACTAGTTTAGATAGCATTTAAAACCTGATGTTTCTCTTAAGCATCTCCAGGACTACAATAAAAAGTACAAATTACTGTCTGAAGAGACAAGATTGGTCATGCATATCTCAGAATTTGCTCTCAGGACTTTCGCCTTTGTGCCAACATCAAAAAATTAAGTAAATGATAGGCTGAAAAAGTAAAAGTGAGAGGTGATGGATTCCTGCCATCTGAATGCTCCTGGAACTGTTGCAACCATTCGTACTCTCTTCCACACAGCAGGAAATGCAAGGAAGGAAGAATCCAAACTGAACCCCAGAGATACAGAGGAGTTCCTTGGCTGCTGGTTGCTGAGTGATTCGGAGAGGGTTTTTGACAGGGGAGTCATTGCTGAACCAGTTGCTCCAAACATGGATATTTTTGGCTGACCTGCCACTCAACCACTCCTGTCACTCATCGTTAGCAGATGAGCAAGAGCTGGGTAAACATAAATAAATGACACTGCTCTGCAATTCGCTTTGTGTGAGGATCAAATTGATGTTTGAGGCTCAAATGCTTAATGTTGATTGTCTTGGCTGATGCAGAATTTCACAGCGAGCTGTAATTTGGCACTGACCCAATCATCTACAAAACTTGCATCTTAAGAGAAAACAGGGGTAATGTAGGAAAAAACCCCGCTATTAGATGAGTCTATCATCATTTCTGGATTCTCTGACTAAACAGGATTCTCTGACTAAACACTGCATTTAAATTGTTTTCTCATTTTAAATACAACAGATGCTCAGACACCATGATGATGAACTCAGTATAAACGCTCCATTTGGTAGATTCAGTTACATAATGGTGCTCTGAATTTCTGAAAGAATTCTGTGTTTCTTTAGCAACCAGCCCAGAAAGCAGCAGAAAATGGTTCCTGCATGTCAAGAATATGGGGAAGTGGTGATTGATGCTATTTCTGTTGTTCACTGCATTGCCCTGAGACATTGAATACAAAGGACACCAGAGCAGGTCACTGACAGAGGAATTAGCAATTCAAGCCTTCTCCAAAAACCACCAGAGCTCTCATTCCACCTTGCCCAAGAACCACCTGTAGCTCCATTTCTCTTCAGGAGCTGGGCATGATGGGCAAGGGCAGACAGAGACACATCACAGACTGATGAATAAAATGATGAGCAAAAAAAAAAAAATCAGGAGAATTTGGTCTAGTGAAAATCTGTATCTTACCCCTTTTGTTCTCATTTCATCATCTAGTAGGAAAAAATAAAATTTAATAAACCCAATGTTAACTAACAAGTAAAGGTTAGTGTTAGGATTCCAAACCAGAAGCAGAAATAAGGCAATTATCAGTATTACCTGCTCTCTGGAGCATAGAAGTGTGTTGTAAATTCAGAATTTTATTTTTCTATTTGTGAAAAAATGAAGCATGGGATTTTGTATTCTTAAAATGCCAGCAATGTGTGTATATCAGGAAAGCACAGAATAAAAATCAGGATGTATTTTAAGAAGCTCCTGGTACTGTCCATTGGTGAGGAAGTTGTAGCCAGGTGGGGGGTTGGTCTCTTCTCCCAGGTAACAAGCAACAGGATGAGAGAAAATTACCTCAAATTGTACCAGGGGAGGCTTAGATTGGATTTTAGGAAAAATTTCCCCACTCAAATGGCTGTCAAGCCCTGGAAGAGGCTGCCCAGGGCAGTGGTGGAGGACTTCCCACAAGGACATGAGGATGTGGCACCTGGGGACAAAGTTTTGTGGTGGCCTTGGCAGTTATAGGATAACAGTTGATTAAATTAAAAGGTCTTTTCCAACAATTCTATGATTTTTTTTTTTCTCACGCTCTTCTCTCAAGAGTGTCCTTCCACTTTAGTGACTGGGTTGCTCACCTATGGCTTAAGAAAATTATGTTCAAGTCCTACTCTGCCTTTGAGCTGATCTCCCTCCCATCTCTGCCCAGTTCGTCACCTCCAACATGGGAATAGCTGCATTTCTCCAGTATCAATATTGTGAGAGGCTCAGATGTAACATTAATGGTGTTGGGGAAAGCATCTCAATAATGAATGTCATGTTATGGAGTTCAGTCTGTGTCACTGATCCACGACAATGACAATTTGTGACACACCACCCATAAAAGGCACAAAAAGATCAGAATCCAAATAGTTCTGGCAAGAGACTGTGGGATTTCCACTTGATCTCCAGCACCTCAAAATGTGGAAAGAGGAAAACTTTTAAAGCCTGATAGAAGAGGAAAAAAAATTGAAATGGATATAATTGCTGGTTAAGTTGCTGTTTGAATGTAAATTGAGAGCTCAAACATGAAAGAGTTTGAGAAAGCCCAGCTTGATTTAAAATAGCCAAAAGCATTTCTGGAATGATGCTTTATTGAATTGTCAGAGGTCCTTTAGGATATTAATGTTGTGGTAGATGAGATGATAAATTAGACTCAAAATTTTAGAAATGATTCTGAGAAATTTAACACCTGTCAGAGGTGCAGTTTCAGTGATTCAGAGAAAGTCGGCACAGATCTGCCCTGCAGGAAGAAAAGTGGGGTTTTTTGGTTTTGTTTAAGAATATACTGGAAGCTTTTTAAAAGCTAAGGGAAGTGCAAGTGACTTTTGCTGTTCATGTGAATTGCATAAGAACCAGTTTCATGTTTGCAATTTAACAGGCAAGTTTGCAGTTGAGAAATAGCAAGCAAGAAAAAAACAAGAGGATATGGATTATCTAAGAATATGAGACAGTACAGCTGAAGGCATACAAGTATAAAATTATCTTGTTTCTGAATGACTTGAGTGGTGTGAAACTCAGTAGGGAAGATGAGTGACACTTAGGAGCCAGAACTAAGCCAGTTATCTTTCAAAAGTAAGCCCTTCAGCTTCCTCTGAAGGCTTTGGTGAAAGAAGCAGCATATTGGCAAACACTGGTGAACAAATGCAGGACATGGATGTGATCGTGGTGGAAGGGGCAGCAGTAAAGTCACATCTGCATTTTTTATCAGCTGACACTTTCTACATCAGACAACAGAAGTCAAAGCCTTTTTTCTCTGTTAGACAACACAGTCTGTATTCATTTGCAGGTTGGTTCATACATCTGAAATGCTGGAAATACTGGAATGGAAATACCTGAAATGCCAAAGAGATATTTTGCCTTAATGAAAGAAGATCAGGGAACATGCCATGCTCTAAAATGCTGAATTCCCGAAGAACTGCTCTTTGGTTTGCTGGACTTTCTGCAATTAGAAAAGGTGAGTTTGGGCAGTGATTCAAACAGAAGTATTTCAAGTTTGTTTTGACCATGTAGTAAACTCAATTCTTCTAGTAGAAAGCCTGGCCTCAGTTAGGCTGTGACAGCAGTTTTTTACTCTGGCTGGCAAAGGGCCTGGCCTTCAGAATGTTCCTGACTGCCATGCAAACAACACCCACTATTCACTTCTTGCTGCCACCAGCTCCCATTGGGAGAGTTACAGACTCCCGAAATACCAACTGAGTGGGGATGCTGTGGTTTCCACGGGGGAGCAATGTCTGAGTGAGGTGTGAAAGGTACAACCTGCTTCCATCTCCTCATGGAGCACCATATCCTTTGGTGACACCACCTCGAGGTGATGAGCAGTCAAAGGTTGGGCTCAGGGATCTTTTCCAACCTGACTAACTCTGATGAGTGAGGAGGGCAGGCAGAGAGCAGTAGTGGTTCCTGCTCCTCTCCCACCCCAACAGCAGCCACCTCCCCCTGCCAGACACTCTGGGGAGGATGGATGGTTCAAAGGGTGGATGATGCTCCTGCTGTCCACAGGTTGGGTGCTCGCAGAGTGACTGGAGTGCTGGGCTGTGGTAAACACTCTGGTTCCCTTTGAATTGATGCCAATCCCATAAAATCATACCAATATTTGATTGTTGGTGCATGGTGATGAAAATGGGTTGTTCTTTTTTAGGTGTGCAAGGAATGATGGCTTTATAGAAGCAATGCCTCCTGTGGGTTTTCTCTTAGCCTTTCCCCCATGTAATTACTATTCACCAGTTCTCCCAGCTGTACTTTCTCCAGTTAGTCCTAGTGCTGTGCCTGCCACCTCTTTCTTTATTTAATTTTTTGTTATGTACCATATCCTCTGATATGGCTTTTGCACAGTGATAAAAAAATGTCTCTTAGTGCACAGATGAAATGGAGCTGAAAATTACTGCAGATAAAAATCCAGCTCTTTGAACTGTAATGCTAAGAATTCTTCAGCCAAAGTAGACACCTAATTGAAGATAATGTTGACTCTCTCTGTAACTTTATTACTTTGTCAATCTTACATCATTAAGCATGTATTTCATTTAATTATCCTGCAGTAAACAGTTTGTTGTTGAGGTGATATAGGCTGGTTTGTGGTGTCTATAGGCAAAGCTCTGTTTTACTTTAAATGCAGGTAGTGCTGTCTCTAGCTTTTGAGTTATGGAGCAACAGTGTAATTATCCTATTACCTTGCTAAAACATCTGATTATTTGTCAATGATGTGAAAAACGGAGAAGTTAAATGTGAGAAATTCAAATAGGAATGTAGCTGTTATTTTCTTTCATTGACACTTTAACAGTATCAATTTGCCAGGCTGTTGTGAGGAAAGGATTCCATGTGAAACTGTTAGTGGGAGACTGTGTATCACTAAAAGGATTCATAATACAAGATGGATTTCTGATTTTAATAAGCTTAATATATATGCAAAGTAAGTTTTGAGCCTTGTAATTCGTTTAAATATACGTATAATTTAGTTTTACTGCATAAAAAATTATGTGTTCCTGTTTCTCTAGTAAAGCCCGTTATCTCAAGTTTATAGGGAGACACCTAGAAAGAAGGCAAAGAAAAACATCTAGTTCTTCCTACTTCTTAAAAAATGTTGTAGAAGTGTGAGCCCAATATAAATTCAGAATTCTGTCTCCAGTGTTCCCTGCTCTCCTCAAGAAGTCCCTGAATTCTATTAAAAATTGCTGGTTTCTCAGCAAACAGCATGAAGAGTTTTTCCTGGGAGAAAGGTTTTAATAATTAAAATTAGTCAATACTGAAGCGCAGAAGGTTATTTGATCTTGCTCAGAAACTGACAATTTCCAGAAGGGAAAAAAAAAACCAATCTCTCTTATAAATCACTTGGTGCAGAACTGGGAGTCAAGTAGAAGAAATTTGCTGCAGAAGAAAAGAGGGCAACTCACCAGGGAAATAGGTTTGCTCAAAACAATTGTGAGTTTGAACATCAAGGTTGAGATTTTTAGGACATTTCCAGAAAAAAATCAGTAAGATTCTCAGGATGAGATGTAAAAATGCATTTGTTAGTACTTCAGGGCATTACATCTCTCAACCACACTATATAAAGTTGCTGTTGCCTCTGGTGCTCCAGTCCAAATTTCAGTTTGTCTACTTTCCCCCTGTAATTCCAACTAAAGTCAGCTGTTTTATCAAGTCAGTCTTATTTCTGTGCAGAACTGAGGCTGCCCACATTCATTTAATAGACTGAAATTTTGCTCCCACCGCCCTTGTCAGCTCTGGACAGTGTCAGCAGATGAAAAGATGAAATCAAAAGCCATGCCTGTGGCTGTCTCTGCCTAGCAGGGCTGCTCTCCCTTTGAGACCTGCTCTTTTCCAGCTTTTCCTTTAATGCTGCCTGTGCCACTCAAGCTGTGGTGTTTTCCTTGCCCATGTTCAGACCCAAATATTCCCATTTTTATGAACACCAAACCTCTCCCCTGCCCTTTTCTGACCCATTTCTTCCTGTCACTTAAAATCTGTCTTTCTTCCAATGTTTACACTGCCATCCAGGTGTTCCATCCCCCACTGTTAATTTCCTAGAGAGGCAAAATGGTCCTTGAATACATCCTGTTTCCTGTCTCAGTGGGGTTCAGGGGTTAGTGAATACCAGTCTGAGACCAGGCCACTGCTTTTCCAAGAGGCTGTCACAGTGGGAAAGTGCAGTGATGCTGCTCTGCCACCTGCATCACTCTGGGGATGTCACAGGTGGCTACTGCAAGTGTTTCTGGAAGCACATAAGAATCAATTCAGGTGCTCTGGCAGGTTGCAGTATCTCACCTTTTCTCTGTACAGCTAAACTGTGTCTTTGCATTCTGAATTTTAGCTCTGTTGTTGCAAAATTAGAATCAACAAATTTCAGGAAAAAAAAAAGATCCCAAATGTTGCATGAAATGTGTTACAAAAATATTATTTTATTTTATCGTACAAGGGGGGCAGCATTAATGTACAACCAAAATGTACAGAGTGATGCTGCAATTCAGTAGAATTGATGTTGTGGCTGAGAAAGACCCCAACCTTCTGAATTACTCTGACTTTTTTGATTCACCCTGTTTGATCTCTCTCTGTGGCAGATCAGATGAGACAGCAGAGAGGGAAGCCAAAACGAGTGTCAGGGCAAGCAAACTAAGAGATGCACAACCAGCTTTTCAGCTCCCACTTCTCAACTTTGGAGCACTAAACTTCTGCGTTCTGTCATTTTTTGGCAAAGTTTGTTCTGTGTTATTTAAGGTACCACAAAGTACATGCATTGTTTTGGAAAAAAATTAAAAAGACAAGAAATGCCTTTAACTCAGAAGATAGCTGGGAGAACAGGCACAGGCCTTATCTGCTCATACTCTGAGTAGGGAGGTTATAAATGATAAATGATTTGATGTCCTTACTATATTTTCTGGAACTTCTAATTTTTTAGTATGGAACACTAGAACAGAACATTTTTTTAGCATCTTTCATGTTTATACTGTACTTTACAAGCGAATTACTCAAGATTCAGTAAGTAATAGAGGAACACCTTGGAGTTGGGCATCTGGCAGTTGTCACAAATCCTAGTATTAGGAGTCTCATGGCTGGGATAGGAACAGATCATTGTGCAGGCTGAGGTGATTGGAGTAGTTTGCTCACAGATCTGTGCAGTTTTATGCACTCATCATATTTATACTGTTATTGGCCAATCAAAGGCCTAGTAAATAAACAATTTAATAATAAAAGTAGATCTTTTTGGACAACGTAATTGTCTAATTGGACAAGGTAATTGCTACTACTTTAAAAGACCCAGATAAAACCCTAGAGTCCCTGGGGACGAGGTTGGATTACAGGTCACTGTTGCAGACTAGGTGGGAAAATGTTCTGACAGCGATGCTGCAGAACAGCTCCATTGCCAGTGACTTCTGCAGGATCTGCTTCTACCTTCCAGGAACTCTCTCTCACAAAGTACCTTTGACCATGCAGGTCAATCTGTATTACAAAAACGAGCTCTAATCTCAGTCCAGACAAGACACCAAAGCAAAGCAAAGCAGGAATGAGGATGGTGCTGCCATGGAAAACTCCTCTGCAGGCAGAGATCAAGGGCAGGTGAACCAGCAGCTGGGGTTCTGCCAGCTCCCCAAACTCTCATTTCCTTCTGGTTCCTCTACTGCTAATAACAGATGGGGAGAAGGGTAAAACTACCAGCAGCAATAAAGGGAAAAAGAATTTTGTGCAACCTATCTAAAACAGGAGCAGCTCACATTGCTGCAGAAGAAGAGGAGGAGGAGGAGGAAAATTTTTCATTAATCAAAATACCAAAGACAGCTTCTTAATAAAGAAAGGAAAATATTTTCACCTTACCAACTATTAATGGTGGATTGTTCATTCAAACCACCTTAGCATTCACCTGCTGCTGGTTTTATCTCATGTTTATATATGTATGCACACTCATATGGTTTGTAGCTCTCACTGTACTGATCATTTGAGAAAATCTGGCCCAAAATCTTGAAGGCTGATGCATCACAGCAGGTCACAGACTTCAGACTACAAAGGCTGTGCTGTTTTTTTCTCAAGTCATTGGCAATAGTTTACTGTCTGCAGCTGGAGGTGTTCGCCCAGCCATATGTGGCTCTTTACATATAGTGTCACTGCTGTAAATGAGTTCCAATATGAAATAAAATTACAAGGGAAGGATGTTGTTGTTATCATAGTGCAGTTTGCTCTGCAGAAATTGGTGCAGCTTCACTTCCCCACATGTAGATGGTGTAAGAAAGGTGTACAGATGAAATGTGTGCACGTTAAGGATTGCTTTCTTTTCTTCATTAACAGCAATTTGACAAACAGTTGTTCAGTTACAGGTCTTCTGATTAGAATCCAAGTGTGAAGACTGTCAGAAGAATTAAATGGTTCAATTAATCTGAGGCCATACATCCAAAGAAAAATTACTATATATTTAGAGACATTTTAAGTGGTATTCACCCCATCAGCATTCTGTGAACTTTGAAGACACATCTTGTAAATTATTTTTCACTGCTTCATTGATTTTTAATATTGTCAAATGCTTATGGCTCTGCAATTCAGAAGTACTTTGAGATTTACTTAGCTTGGCATATTTATTATACTACAGTCTTTATCCAGCATTGGTTTTATCTACCTTTTTTTCTATATTTACAAGTTTGGAAATTTAAATAGTAGCTGGTGAGAGGCAGGTTCAGGTATAGATGATAAAAGGCTTTCTGAGTGGCAGAATATTATGTATATATGAGGCTCATGACTGTTCTTTGATGCAGTTGGATGTTGCAGTTTACACAGTGCAGTGTCTTGGGGTGATGAATTTTCACTGGAGCAGCAACAGTCCAAGTTCTGCTTGCTTAAGGTGTCCATCAAGGATATAAATAGAATGGAATAATAAAGGAATGATTTTTGAGAAATCAGGTGGCCAAAATTTCTGGGTCTTTGCAAACACCACGAGCTCTCATGTCCTGTTGTCACCCTGCTATGCCTGATGTCCTGACTGCAGTTGATTCAGCCTCTGTCATTTGCAAACCCAGCACAATAATTACCCTGAGAGGTAATTAATAGTTAATGGAGAACGTGCTAATGGCTGTGAAGCCAAAAGCATTCCAAGGGCTGTCATTAGTGTCTGCTGTGCTCAGCCATCAGCAGTTCCCAATTTCCAAGGGGACTATGACACCACAGCTTCCAGCACTGGACATCTCTGAATCGGGATTTTAGTTCAGGCCCAGCTCAAAACAGAACAATGAACTAAAAGGAGACAGATGGTCCCTTCCAGCTCCTCATTGCACTTTTATTTTCCTCTTCATAAACATTAAAGGACAGATTTTCAGCTGATATAGGATGATACAGCTCAGTAATTCTGTCGGTCTTCTAGAATTCTCTTTTATTATTTTATTTTAAATTATGTACATCTTTAGATTTAATAATGGTCATTCACTTTGAGTTATAAACTGCTTCTTTCAAAGCACAAAATCAGGAATACTATCTAGCAGTACACAGATAAAATTGATCTACTCCAAGCTGCTCAAACATTGTTTGATGATCACAACCAAAATATTGATGAGTTTACAAGATCATTTGAAAGATGGATGGCATAAAAGAACTGATGTGATATTCTTTGCTAGGAAAGAAGCCTGTGTCTTAAAAATTCTCTTTTCACCTTAATCTTTTGGTAGTTTCTTCAGTAGTAGCAATTTCTAGATATTTCTAGATACTTGATTATTTGGTAATACCTTGTGTACATAAAATAAGAAAAATATGAAGTTCACATAAAAGGTCACAGTGAAGTTTGCATTTTAAATTTAGATGGATTTAAGTATTTTAAATCCTAAGGATTGCATCCTGTTTTTTCTTGAATTGTGACCCCATAGTTCTTGCGCTTCTGACAGTAACAACTGCACTGCAAACATACATCCCAAATTACAGCTGTCATCACCGCCATGGTTTCACTTATTTCCATATACATGTGGATGTATATGAAGATTTGTGGGGATAAACCCTGAATATGCTGCCTGACAGCTCAAAATTCTAACAAAAGATTTCCAACTTTCTTTGAAGCATTCAGCTTCAATACTGACTATATCTAAATAGTGAGGTATTTTCAAATAGGCCACAGGAAAAAGGCTTTTGGAACTTTTTTTTTTTTTTTCCCCTGCCATTTTTCCTTTTATCATTTTCCTGGATTTCTAAAAGAAAATCCTATGAGAACAGAACAGACTGACATTCATTAGAATCTGGAAGAATAAGGGCGATCTTTTTTTTCCCTTTCTAATTAACTGCCCCAGGGAATGGCTCTACCAGTCAGGAGGAAAACAGTTCCTCTATTGTGCCTTTTGTGACTTAGGAACAGTAGATGGGGAGGCTCTAAGCTATAAATGAAACAGTGAAAATCCTCTTAACTGAACACACCCTTGGGCTTCACACAGAATAAGGCCTTGCACTAATCATAAGCAGAACTAGCTGGGAATTTTTTTTGCTGAAACAGGGTTTTGCTGGAAAATGCTTATGTGTCAAAACCAAAGTACCTTTTGGAGGGAACTTGATTTCAAAGAGATTTTTTTCTGAAAGGCAAGCAGAGACTATCAAAAACCTCCCTGATTTCCTGCCAGTTTGTCTTATGATTTATCCAAGAGCCTGCAGACCTGATGCCTTCAGGAACTGGCTGGTTTTCCTGTGATGTCCCTCCCAAAGGAAGGGCTGAGTAGGAATAAAATTATGTTTGTGGGTACAGACAGACTCTCAAAGGGACAATCTGGGTACCAAGAGCACGGGGGCTTTAAGGCTCCCATAGAGAACTCTGCCTTACACAAGAATTCCTGGGGTTAGGCTGTGATTTGCAGCCTTGGATGCACATGGAAATATTCCTGCCTGATGCCTCTTTCATGGCACTAATTATGCCCAAAGCAGTAAGGGTCACAGCTGGGTTGTAAGGCTGAAACCACAGCAGCATCACCCTCCCAGGCTTGTCCATGAGCCACCTCACTGGAAATATCTCACTGCCACCACTGCTCTGAAGGTAAAAATGGAACAAAACATGCCAAAACTTAAAATAACTGAAGCAGTCTTGGTGTAGTAATTTGTATTTTGAGTAAAACTGGCTCCACAGGCTAGTGCCTGAGTACTCTTCAGAACAGCCCACAAGCCCCAAAGCCACAATACTCAGAACTGGGATGAGAGCTCTGTCTGGCTCTTTGATTATTAGTTTTTGTTTCTGAAGTACAGGCACGTTCTGCTAAAGGAATGTGTGGTAAAGAGGGCTTCAGGTTCTGCCCATGGTGGATTGTTCTGCAAATGCTTTATGTATTTTTAATGTTTTTATTGGTAGCATATTTTTGTGATATTTTATTGACCCTTCCCTGGTTTTTTATATGAAGAGAGCAAGCAATGAACACTAACCTGTCTTCTAAAGCACTTGACAGTGGTACACTTAGTAATACTAAGAAGTCTTTTATCCTTTTCTTAATCAGAATTCCTTATTTCAGGCAAGTATGCAAATTTATTATTTATGCACATTACCATAAGCTTTTCTGTTCCCCCAAAAAATAGAGGATAAAAGTTTGCTTCTTCTGGAGAATCTCAGCAGAACCCCAATTTGAAAGCCATGTTTGTTTAGTGCTTTATTTAATGAATTTTAGTGCAGTGCAAGTGCTGCATTGAGTTTGGTGGATTGGGGCAGAAGGAAGGAGTTGGGTCTGCACAACCTCACCAGGATATTTCAATCTTCAGGGAGGCAAAAGAGCAGCAGGTAGTGAGAATTGGGTGGGTGAGCTCCTTTAGCCATGGATGCTGTCAGATTAATTCCTGTGTCAGCATGGGAAGTGATGGGACCATCCCCACATGCTGTGCTGTGCACGTGGACTTCAAAGCATCATGCTGGGCTGGAGGTGCTGTATGGGACTGATAGCTCAGGCCTTGATCACTCTGTGCTTTGATTGTCAGAGGAAATGGGAAGGAAATTGCTAAAGGTGAGAAGAGCAAAGATTTGTGTAACTGAATACACAAAATATATACTGTTCACATTGAACGTGCCTTGGAAAATAAATTTTAAAAATCTATTTTCTTTATTCATAGGAATCTTGCATTTGAGAGAATGTGACAGCTGTTTCTGGCCAGTCCTACACTGAAGGTTAAGTAGATTAAGGCTGTGTTGCCAACTGGTTCTGTTATTAGCAGAATTTCCAGGGACTATATGGTAGTGGTACATTCATACTTAGATAAGAAAAAGTAAATAAAATTTGAGATGACACAAAGAAATGAACAGTAATGAACTTGCTTTATTTAGCTAAAATCTAGAACTCTCTTTGTGTTTGATAGAACTTTCAGAGTAATAACTTGTAGATGGTGCTTTTCTAATGGGCCTATGGCAAATTGTCAGTGACAAAATGTCTTCATGGCAAGTAGATTAAAAAACCCCAACCAAATCACTGAAACGCAGTTGAACATAATTAATTAATTCCTACTGAATTTTAAACCACCAAATCGTGGCAGGTGTATGCTGTAACATCCAGTTAGTTTATACAAAGATAAGAATGCAGACAGATAAAGGTGAGATATTAAAAGATAAATGGAAAGAAAATTGACTTGGAATAAATGTGGTTTAACTTAGCAAATTTTAATTCTTCACAGTGTTACCACTGATGCCATTGTGGCTTCTATCATTTGCATGCTATTTTAAAAGTAGCTATGCCTGAGAAACAGTTCTAATTATACTATTAGAAAGACATGCTTCTGAAATGATAACAAAACTGAATTTTGCTTCTCTTTATTGTTTGTAAAATATTCCAATCCATTATCTATCACAGTTTTGTCTAAGGAAAACAAAATTTACAAGTATTCCTTCCTATTTAGAAGTATTTCCTTCTCAGTCTTTATTGAAATTACAGAGATGGCTACAATTAAATACTTCAAATTTAAAGTATTTTGACTTTCTGGAAGGCACTGCATGCCAGGAAAGGTCTACAGTGATGGAGGAAGGTCAAGTCAGTATTCTAAATGAAACCTGTAACTCTGTGTCCCGGTTTGAGACAAATTCAGAGGAGAAGACCCCCCTGCAGGCCGGTGGAAGGTCTCCAGCTGCTACTCTAAGCAGAAAAACTCCACCTTACTGCTTTATGATACTGGATTTTAAAAGTGAGGTACCAGAGGGATTTAGATTAGACTCAGTGATGGACTGTGCTCTCAGTACATTGACACTTTCTTCCATTTCTCCCTCCCCTCTTAAAAGAAAACAGGTGGTAACCAAAAAGTAAACACATGCAAAAATATATTTATTACTAAAGGAATCTGTTTCACTCAGGATGTAAGAAATTCAATATTTATTATTCCATGAAGGTATCTTGCTGTTTCACATGCTACATTAATGAGCTGACACTATCATAAAGCTTGGAATTAGTTTGGACAGCTCCTGCTAATGGATGGAGAGCTCCTAAGATTCAGAAAAGGAGTTTCCAACAAAGAAAAGTTTTCTGGCAAGAAACGCCCATATATGTAGGTAATGAAATACAACCCCTCTAAAATTCTGCCTGTAGAGTTTCTTGAAATTCAGTGTATAGCAGACAGTATCTATGGGGCTTGTATCCCAAAATCCTCAGAAAGCAAGAGACAAAGAAAAAAATGCTGGCCCCCAGAAATGGAGCTTCTTGTATCGAGCACCTGGAATTTGCTATGCAGAGTCCAGGATTAATCATGTGCTTTAGTAAAACATGGAGATATCCAGGGAATATGGATGCTTTCAGGCTTTAGTGAGCAAACAGAGAAACATTTTTGGTTCTTGCCAGAAGTGATTTGGGAGTGAATGTCCTGTTGCACATCACAAAGGAAATGACAAAGAGAATGTCAATATAGTGTAGCAGCTGGTACCCAAATTCAGCCTGGCATTCAGCACTTGAGGGGAAACTCCCTTAAATACCATACACAAAATTTTCGAATATTTAAGGATGCTTTCTAGAAATCAGCTAACGATCTACAGGAATCAGGTGGCTTCTGTATTGTTTTGTTGTCTGAAATTAATGTATTCTATTATTCCAAAAAGGCACAGTGCAGTTTTAGTATGACTAAATAAACAGAATGATGATGTACTAAAAGACTGCTGTAAAGGTTCAATCTCCAGATGGTTTCTAACGATTGTTTGGGATTATAAAATTAAATGACTGTTCCTTTCAATTATATGTTATTGTCAGTCTTTCTGCTAAAAGACATAAATACATAATTCTGTCCCTGTATCTTTTTCTTAGTTTGTATCCAGGAAGCCACAGCTGCATCAGGTCCAATCCTGATTCCTGTTGGGGCAATAACTGAGTTTCTGGGATTTATCCACCAAGAGAAACATCCTATTACAACTTGCAACAAATAAAACCAATTGACTTTTCCTGTTTTGCCAGAACTATCATAAAATGCACACTTAAGCCTGTAGTATGCACTGTAACTTCTTCCCTTGAAAAAAAAAAAGTCAAAAGCCTTTGTATTTCCACTGCTAGTCAAGTTTTAGAAAGGTGAAAAAATAACAGGAATGCTATTTATGATAGGAGAAGCTGATTGTACATGAAGTAAAATTCTTTATTGCTGTTATAAAGTTTGGTCATCATATAGCTTGATTTGTGTAATTAAGGGTATTTCCAAAGGGAGGGATAAAGCAGTCTATTTCTAGAATGTTATTTTCCTTTAAAAATGGCAGTGTGGCTACAGTGGCACTAAATGTAAACCTGTGACTGCAGGAGTATCCTGGTGCTGCCTGGCAATGTGATCATTCCTATAAAAATGAGTTGTACTTACTGTGTATTTTTTCTATTTATATATTGATGATTAATGATTTATACTTGCTACACCTTTGGTTGATTTTAGAACTTCTCCTGGCTATTAAGATTTGGGATTTTTTTCTTTAACAAGTGTATATTACCCATGGCTTGAAGATGACTGTCTAGCCAAAAAAATTACAGGAACATAAGTTAAAAGTCAACTACTCCAACAAAGTTAAAGATGAAACTGCTTTTGAAGGTCACTAAGGATTAAGATTTATTTTTAGCATGTAGTCAGTGCAGGAAGTTTACAGCCTTTTGATGTAAAATACACCATAAAAATTTCAGTTCCCTTTTCCTGGAAAGTAATCTTTCTTGTGATTCTTGTAATCTAGCAGAGCAGTTCAGAAGGAGAGGCCTTCTTGGTAAAGAAACACCAGCTGCATTTTGTTTATTAAAAAGCAGTAACTTAAACCATAAAATTAAATTTGGTTTAGAAAAATAACACAATAACCCTGTATGGACCATTCACTTAAGAGTTGGACTTGATGATCCTTGTGGATTCCTTCAACACAGAATATTCTGTGAATAAGTATCTTTTTGGACATTAATCTTGCTTTTTACTGATATTGTATAAAATTTTAGGTGAAGCGAATCTTTAGTGAGGACAGAGGTGCATTCTTACAACTGAAGCACATATTCATGTCCCAGTGATTTTGGATTACTCATGTGAGTAGTATAACTCCCTATACTTTAGTGATGACAATACTATCACTTCTCCCTGATTTATATTCTGTTCCTATAGCAATTTAATTCATTACCCTATTGACTTCCTCCTTTGAAGCTCAACATTAATCTGAAGGTTACAGAGATTTTACTAAGCTCCCCTTCCATTAGACACATGTTCCCTCAGCTAGTCCTGTTTTCAGAGGCTTATTTTTCAACATTAATTAGCATTGGAATACAGTAACTTACCTTCTGGCTGAAATACTTAAAAATGACCTGCACCACTTCCAAGAGAGGCTCCAAAATGCTATTCAAGTGGCCTGCGGCAACTGAAAAATCTGAGTTCTGAACTTCCTTCTGCGAGCTATTGGCAGCAGTGCTGGGGTTACCTGATGTAGTAGGGGCTGCTCACAGCTGGCTCTATGAGAATCTGGAGGAGTGGCGTTAGGAAGACGCAGGTGATTCCTGTCCTCCCTCCTCAATGGCATCACTATCTGATTTAATCCTCCTCCCCTGAAGAAGAGAAATCATGATGTGCTAGCTGATTTCAAGCTTTTTGTCTGTAAATGTCACCACCATTAGGTGTTTTGGCAAGGCTGTTTGGAACCTCACAGGCAAGTCGGGGTGTACAGAAGGTCTCAGTAACAGAGCCGTTGTTTGTGATTTAACACAAAATCTAATTCTGCTGCAGTCTGGATTAAACTATCCCAGCTGGCTGGCTGGTTCTTATAGGCTGTCTATATTGACAGTCCTGCTTCTAAAAATATCCCAAGTTGGATTTACAACACTGATCTCCCTGCTAAGTAATCCTTTACTATCACTAGAAGTCTCCCACTCACACACGCCTGTAGTTAAAGAAATGGTAGTAGCAAGAGGAGACTGGTGTTTCAGAACTTCCAGCTTCTCCCTTTTATCACTTCCAGCTTCTCTGTTTTCTTGTATTTTGGTGTTGGTTTTCTCAGCGGCTTTTAGGAGCAGGAGAAGTAAATCCACTTCCAAACTGTGTGTACAGCAATACATGTCCATTTATTTAGATCCTGTTCTCACTTTCATTTTAATTCCTCTATAGAAAATGAAATACTTGTGTGTTTATAATCAGTCCACGGGTTTTTGGAAGAGTGGGCAGAGAAGAAATATTTTTTTTCAGGTGTTGTGGACTGTAGTCTCTTGTTTGCAAGTCTCCAGCCACCGAGTTTGTGAAATGTGCATAACCCCAAATAATTAAGCTCCTTGACTTTCTGCCTTGGCACTGATAAGGCTGCCACAATGCACAGCCACAAACTGGAGGTCTCCTGCAACACATTTTTCATTTTTATGCTTAGGGAAAAAAATTGACCATAAAAATTTTTTATGACTTTGCCACATGGTAAAGTTGAAGGGTGCATTTTCACCATGAACCTTTTCAGAAGTTGTTACCTTTTTATGTTAACAAGGCAGACAGTGCCTGAGCTACAGCACTCAGGCCAGTTCTGCTGTTTGAATGGAAAATGGTCTTTTTCATTAAATGATACAGACTCTGAAGCATTAAAACCTGTTTTGCATAGAGGTATTAGGCAGCAGACACAAATGGTTGGTGTCTTAGTTGGAAATTTTGCCTAAGCCAAGATTTTATTTTAATCATTATAATACAGTGGGATGCTCCTGCAAAGAATAGGAAATTAAACTCAGTCAAGTCCGTAGCCTAGGGACAAGTAAATGCTCCATTTATTTATTTCAGCATTCCAAAGCCTGCCTGCCTTTCCATGGTACCAGTGCCAAACATATTGATAATTTGATATACAGTTCTAAAGCCCTTTAACTCAAACTATTTAAACATTAGTTCAGTTATTCTGTCTACTAAAGTGGTAATTGGAGGCTAAAAGGTAACCAGATTATTGTAGAAATCTCTCTTGACAGCCTTTAACACCTAGTTATAAGCTAAAGCCTGGAAATTACAAGCCTCTTGGCATCATTCAGTCTACAGGACATTCTGAAGCAATTTGCTATTTCTAGGCTGTTTTTCATGCCATGGTACCACTCCGGTGCTCTCCAGCTTGCTCTGAGTGCCTGCCCACTTGCAGAACTAGGCAATAAAGGTCCCTAAAATAAACTACTTCCTTACTGTGGACATCAGGTAGCATTTCCAGATGCATAAAGGACGTTGCAGCTGGTTCAAGGTGTATTTGGGCTATTTACAGGCTTCTGCTTTGTCTGGACTTGGATTTAATTTAGGTCTGAGCCAGTCTAAGTCTGGCAGTGCTGAGAGGGAGAGGTGCTGCCCTGTCCCCTGCCCTCTCCCCAGGCACCCTTCTCTCTGCAGTGTCCTGACTAATACAACTGGGAGACCCCAGTGAAAACGGATGGGAATAGAGGAAAGGAGCAGCAGGAATAATTCTGATTGTGATCTACTGGAATGGGTAACTTGGGAATTGTTTCCTCGGGGTGACAGAGGTTTCTGGAAAGCCCACAGAGGGTTTGTCCAACACAGCTAAGACCAGCAGCAACGGGGTGTGGTGGTGCATTTCTGAGCTAAACCCTGGGTTTTGGGGATGTTCTGATGGAGTTTCGTTTATTATGTTAAGTGTTATGTCGGTTCCGTAAATGGTTTGTTCCAGCCATCCCTTCTGTTAAATATGCGTTCTGTATCCCTGTAAGCTCTTCCCCAAGCCTCTGTATTTGGGCAATCTCCTCCCTTTGTTCTCGGACCTTCCCTGCCTGTCATCCCAACCCCTCCCAGGACACCTGTCAGTCTCCCTCGATCCTTTACCCAGAACCTTCTCCCTTCCTCGGTGCCCCTTTGGGTTTCCCAAGTGTCAGTTTACCCCTATGTAAACCCCATTTGCCCCGAGTGGTGTTATCCCTTCCCTAACACCTCCCCTCCTCTCCCAGCAATGGTCCTTGGATTGTACCCTTCCCTTGTGCCATCCCCCTTATAAAAGGTCGGTGCAGCCTCTCTGCTGTGGCTGTTTTCGCTCCACTCCCTTGGAATAAGTACCTTATAGATACAGTGGCGAAAGAGTTCTCCTTTTATTCCCAACCTCAGCTCCTCGCACGCTGTGGCCATGCCCAGCGCCGAGCAGCAGGAGCTGTGCCCAGCAGCTGCAGGGTTGTTGCTGTTTGCCGCTCGGAGGCAGGGCTGGGTTCCGACACTGGATCGGCACCGGCAGCAACTCCTTCTAGCCGGGCAGGCGAGGGAGGGCAGAGACTCCTCACCTTCCAGACCCCAGCAGCCAGGCTGCACTGTGCCACCGGGACAGTGCCCTCGGAGCTCAGCGTGCAATTAGCAGTCACACACTGCAGTCCCTGCAATGATTTTTCTCTGGTTTCTAAAGCCTAAGCCATTGCTATTCTTACCTGCACCAGTTAAAACAGACTAATGAACCTAGGCAGTTATTTTTCTTGATTCCATCTCCACTAACAGCATTATCCAAGGCAGGAGTGAATAGTAATTAGCAGCAAGCCTTGAAAGCACCCGAGACATCACAAAGACACTCTCTCAGGAAGTCAGCTGGCTTGTTTACAGCTTTCCCCTTTCGTTGCTGGGAGATGCAGATGTTACATTCCCCAGTGCTGAGAGCTTGTGGAAGATCACTCTTTTATAGAGGCAGCACTTGCACAGGTGGATGGACACCCAAATAACTCCATCAGCTGCTGCCCTTCCCTGGAAATCTGTAGCCATTCAACACCATTGATTTGCATCAGTACTTGTAACTTTGGAACAGTGTGTTCCAAAAGTAAGACTTAACTGTGCAGGTGTAGGCTTGAATTAGTAATAATGCCTGATCTTGCTGGAGCTCACCTGTCTACCTGCCCAAAACAGCTTTTGAAACCTTGAAAAACACACCCTCAAAGGACAGAATTATGCTTAGTTTCTGAAAGGGAGTCATTGAATCTAAACTCCTCTGCCTGCTCTTTGTCTGTGCTCTGTTGTCAAGGGAGATGCATCTCCACAGAGTGATTTTTCCAGTCCTATGAGACGCAGGTCTGGCTACCAGGACTGATCAATCCTCTGAAGGTGCCGAGCTCTTTCTGTTCACTGCAGGAGGAATTCAGAAAACAAGATGAATCCTGCACACACTGCAGATCCAGGTGTGCCTGGCTGACTGACAGCAGTTTCCACTTAGCTCAGTTTTCTGCTTTTATTAAGAAAAACTTGTGATCTCTGTTAGAAAACAACAAATATTAATAGTACTTCAGAACTCCTATTTTCAAAACTAGAAGAGTCTAGCTAATAACAATAAGTATTACCAAACAGTGTTCTACATTTTTACATTGTTATAGGCTAGAACTGATGAATTAAAAACTCTTTTAGAATCATCTGAAATGGTGGTAATACATCACAAGTGCCGTGCTGTGTTTCAAGCAGATTTTTGCTTTCGTGTTCAGTAAACTTTTTTTTGTTTGCATATTGATCTTGTGTAAGTCTGAACAGCAAAGCAAAGACCTTGTTTACCACAGCATCCTTTACTTTCAGCCCTTAAAGGAGCAATACATGAGTTCACTTATAGAATTTAACAAAGGCAACCAAAATCAGTTGTGCAAGACATTAGTGATTTCACAAAAAAACTGCCAATGGCTATATGTAGCTTATAAAACAAAGCCAATGATTACCATCAATTATAACACCATCATTTTACAACTCTGCAATTAATTTCTTACTCTTAAATAACTGCTGTTGCTCAGTGCCAAAGAAAATGCCACACATTACTGACTCATCACCAGTCTGTGATGCATAATACAGATGTTCATTTGATTACTCCTCTCTGAGAAAATAAGGGGTTTATGATGAAAAAGCTGTTCTTTTCTGGTATTTTGAAAGAATGGTAACAGAGTGGCTTTAAATATAATCCCTACAGTAACACAGAGTTATTGTGAAGCATTATTTTGAGTTGTAGAGTTGGATGCTTGGTAGTTCACAGCCATGGCCCAAGCTGAAGGAGGATGGGGTACTGCAGACCTCATGCATCTCTTTTATGTGAAAATGTCCTTATGTAAGGAAAATGGAAAGATCCCACTTCGTTTGTCCCAGAAATTCTGCAAACGTTATGGTACATCTTGTAACAGTGCTCCATCTAAGCCACTAAAATATTTATCCAGCAAGAATAATGGGCTGTTCTGGAATAGGTATCAGGATCATGAAATTATGGTCTTTCCTGGGACAGTTATAGACATGTATTTAACATACAACACGAGTATTCTGCCAGGGACTACGTGTGCAGTTAACTTCATTTCTTGAGCAGAGTTCTGTGGAATCATTTCCAGTATCATCTTGTTTTTGCATGAATCAAAGGCAGAATGGTATTCAAGGTAAAGTGTTACACACCAGTGAGAAGCAAAAGTAGCACTTCTGTGGGAATTCGATGCATTTCCAGCATTACTTTTTGGTTAATCTTGTATTTGCCTTTACAAGAGACATAAAGGCCCCATCCAAAGAAACCTGATTGCTTTGTAAGTAGCACAGGTGAGAACAGAGAGAGACAATTGTATATATTGTCTCTATATACAATAAACAGAGCAGTGTCATTTGCAGATACGAGTCCGCAAAATCTGCAGTGCTTGGTTACAAAAAACCCAATTCCCTGATTTTCAGAATGGCTACTGGGGAAACAATTTTAACAGATTAACTTGCAAATACCTTTTCAGGCAGAAAAAAGAGGTGGGTAATTGCTATTGCTACCTCCCCCCAGGGTGACATACCTCCCCAGAGAAGGCCTGGCCATTGAGGAGGTGCTCTGACCCCTGGCTGTCCTCGCTGCCGAAGTGTAACCGGATCTCCTCCAGGCGGTGGCTGTAGGTCATGGGGCCCCCGGAGATGTTCACCAGGTGCTCCTTGTCTAACCGCAGGGACACATGTCTCCCTGTGTTGTACATCGTCCCACTGACCTAAACAAAGTGGACAGAGGGGAGAGAAAGAAAAGGATTTTTTCAAAATAATTTGCAAATGTTAGGAACTGTTTGGAGATGTTGCTCTTTACACACCTTCACTCAAATACAGCATCTTGTGGTTGTGAGATGAAATAACCAACCTCAGGTCACACTTCAATTTCTGCTTTGAACCTTATACTGTGTATTCAAATATTTTGCTAAAACTCTTATGTACACATTTTAGCCTTGGGCTGATGTGGTGAATAGGATTGTTGTACTTCTAATTAAGTAGGATTTTAGAGTACTTTTCATCCCAGGTCTGAATAATGGCTTCATTTCAAAATTTCTGCACTGGAAATGGGAACATTTCGGCTGACATAAATTATTAAAGTACACTAGAACAAATCTGAAATTTAATTTTTTTCCCCTTCTTTTAATATTTATAACAAAGTTACCCAAAAGTAAAGGTGCTGCAAAAAGCAGAGATGCAATTATTCATTAATAGGGAACTCTACTCCTCCTGGAGCTGCAGGTAAAAACTTTCACTGTCTTCCCATGCAAGTCTCTTTGTTTTGTTATGAATATTTTATGTGTACAATTGCCAGATCTTTTAGCCAGAGAAGTGCAGAATTAATTCCAATTTGATTACATATGTCTAGTTCCTACTACACATCAAATAGCTCCTTGAGATTCATCTTTATTTTTAAAAAGGCTGAATGTTGTGCTTCATTTGCAAACTGATTTACAGCTGCTGTAATGAAAAAGAAAATGATTGTGGAAATGTTTCATATGGAATATAATTCTGTCATGATTTCCACTGTCTTAGAAAAAGTTTTTAGATCAAGAAGTTCTTTAATTTATGCCATTAGAAAGTCAAATATACCTGTTTGAGTTAAAGTAGAATTATGATTTATTTTAAAACATTCTGCATGGATACAAATGTACATTTGAGTAACATTCATTTAATTTAAGAAGTACAAGTGTAGCAATAATATGCTTTGCACTTCAATTTAAGACATTTAAAATTAAAGACTTGACTATTAAGTATTGTATCCTATACTACATCAGTATGATGGTAATTAACATTGCTGCAGTGTCATTTTATCTGTAATACTAATTACTAGTTTAAATTACCTGTTTTCTTGCACAGTACGTTGTAAAAAGTTACACTGAACAGACTGTGTGCTAGAACTAAATGGAGGAGATTAAACAGCTTTTGACTGTTGTGGTTCTTTACACTTTGATATAGATGTTCTATTTTTTTGTGTTTATTCCAATTCAAAATAAGCAGTAACAAATTTCTTATGAAAAGTCATAAAGACAGATATTCCTGTTCACTGCAAATAAACCACAATGATTTTATTTATAAATGATTTTTACTTTTTCTACTTGACTTTGCAAACATAATAATTAAATACCAAGTTTAGCTTAATAGGTGGAAGAAGGTCAGTTTATTGAACTCAGTTTCAGTACACTGCATATAAATGACACAAAATTGCTAATCATAAGTAACAAATGTAGTTTAAAAACAAATGGGAAAATGGTTACAGCCTCTTATTCACATTTGGAGACTCATGCTTCACTGAACCCTCGGTTAAATATAGCAGCTTTGCAAAATATTCAGAATCCATTTTCTTACTTAAATTGGCATAAATCTCAAATGAGGTTACCACTATTTTCTCTCTCGAAGTAAAAGTGACCCAAATAACCCCTAATATGAATTCACTCTCCTCCTAATATGAATTCACAGAGCAGAGAGGGGAAATGATGAGAGGCAAATTCATGACCAGGAGTAACATTTGTCTTTCTTATTTCCCCCTTCATAAAAATGTGGTGCTCATAATGACATGGTATTGACTTTCTGGAACCAGAATTTCCCTGCATACCTGCAGATGGGGAGTACCAGCAAAGCAGTGAAGCATCTGAGGTCCCTCACTTCTGACCTGAGAGGAGGTGTGAACACTAGAATTGAGACTTTAAAATTCCCCTACATGGGCACAGATGGGCACCAGAACAAAATCCAAGATCTTCAATATGAAAAATACGAGGCCTTGTCCTTTTCTGTGCCTTCTTAGGTTTAAGGGAAGCACTGGTTTTACTGTTGTGTGTGCCCAAAGAAAGTGGAGCTGCAGAGGCCACTTGAGATTCAGCACCAAACTGCACCTTCAGGATATACCCATTTTCTGAAGTAGGGTCTTACATTTTCCATGTACTGAGATTACAGCTGAATGAAAAGGCTGACATATTGAGGAACATTTTTTTTTGTGAGGATGCTCTGTGACTTGCCCAGGCTCTGTAGTTGGCTGTGCTTGATTATGGGAAGGACCATCATAACACTATGTGAATTTCTTTCTTGCAGTTCAGGATATTGTCTGGTTTATACACAACCCCAAAATCTTACCACCTTTACAGGTGTACATTTCAAGTATAACCATCTACAGTTAGGACACAGAAACACTCTCATATGTTCACCCTGTTTGCAAGCTCGACACCCACAAATGCCTTTTGCAGAGCAAATAATGCATTTTCTTTTCCCTATTTGCAGTTTTAACTGCTACTGCAAGAAAATGAGGTTCTGATCTTGTTCATTCCTGGTAAGAGAAGGATTCTCCACGTTTATAGTACTGAGCCTTTAAAGTGATGGTAACTCATTTCAGAACATCAAACCACGTTGGTTTTGGGGAAAGCAGACTTGCATGTGGCCTTACAAAAGGTTGCAGGTGCAGAAGTTAACAAGGAAGTATTTTCTGCATTTTGTACATTCCCCTACAAAATAAACATTATGGAGAATGGGCACCTTATGGAAAAGATGTTGCCTTATCCTGGTACAGTCAACAGTCTGCTACTCCAGAAAGCACGGTGTTTATTTTTTATATGTGGACTGCATAAAATGTTATAGGGTAGTTTAAAAGGCTCATATAAAAGACCTGTTAAGACCTATATAAGTATTTCCTTAATTTGTTAGATGGATCTCAGGTGCTTGAGCATGGTGGCCTTTGTGCTGCTTCTTGCTCTGCTTTGTTCTCTGTGTGTTTGACTTGAAAGTTACACAAAGATGAAAACTCAGCTAACAAACCTGGGGAAGAAATAAGCAGTAAATCTTGACCTCCTCTTTTTAACAAAGATCAATATTCCCATTTATCTTATGGGCTAGAAATGAGACTGCAGTAAAGAAAACATATTAAACCATCCATAAAGCTGGTCTGAGAAAACGGAAGTCCAAAATTGTCCAAGTTAATGATCAGACCACATTCTCAGTTGACTCAATTTTCCTCACAGATTTCCAAACAGGTAATATTACCTGTGGCAAAATCTCCAAGTAGAAGAGAGCACTCTCATGGGCTTCAATTTCAATTATGGAACACGTCAACTTCGGTAGGCTTTAACAAATTTATTAACATATAGCATATTCCTGATGTAGTTATTTTCTATTTAATCTCATTACTTTTAATTCTTGTTTCACAGGGCTTTGTGCACATAATTCCCCAGCAGCATTTTTCTCTCTCTTTTTCTTGATGCAAGACATCCACACGGGCATGGGCTGCTGATATATTCCATACTTCATTTTTCAGTAAGATCTGAATATTCCTGTGGTAACTCTGTATAAGTTGGCCCTGTGACCACAAAAAAAGTCCCAATTCTGCTCTTTGAAAGGTGGAACTTAAGCAAAGTCAGTAAAAACACACACCCAAGAAACACAATCTCTTTGAGGCACATTTATCTTGAAATGCTATAGACCTTATGACCATTAGGAAAAAACCAAAAATAATAAAAAAACCAGCAAAGCCCCCAAACCAAACAAAAAACCTGCATAAAAACCAGTCCAGAAACAGTATTTTTTCCCCAGTGGTGTTCTTTAACCCAGCATCTGTGGAAACATTTTTGTTTTGTCCCAGATAATGCTGTATCTTGTTCCCTTCATCTTTTCTTCCACAACTAGTCCCAAACTAAGTATTTTTCAGAACTTCCTTTGTGGCCTACATCTTCACATTACAGCCTCTGTTAAAATAGCCTTCTAAACCCCGAGCCAGAGAAAAGGAAGCCTGTCTTAGGGTGAAGCCATGCTAGAAATGTGAGCAGGGAATGCAAGAGGGAAGGGAATGGTTGCTTTGCCTTTCAATTCCATGCTATATCTGCTATATCATTGTCACCTTCAAGGGGTAGCACAGGCTCTCTGCTTCCTGGGGCCTTTACAAATACTGAAAGAGTACATTTTGGATTTATTCAAGTTAAAAGTGGGCTGAAGATTAGTTCCAAGAACATTTTTAAACTTGTATCAGTACCTGCCAGTGGAGCAGCACTGAATGTAAGGGAGCAGGAAAATGAATTGTGTATGGCTGCCTGCTCTGGTGTCCTTGGATCTTATCTGCAGTATTAGATGTTCCTTTCTTTAGGATGAAAACAGATACAGTCCAAAGAAGGCCTAGTGCCTTGGAGGGAAACAAATCACCAAGGTTTGAGCTGCGTTTTGAAGGAGTTGTAGTGCCCTGGTCTTGTGTGCTGCAATAATCAGTTTATGATCATTTGCTGCCTCGCTTTTCCATCCTTTCCTCCTGGAGTCTGATGTTGCAGCAGAATAGGAAAGCAGCTCTGAAGGCTCTGGGAGGGGTGGAAGTGGTGGGCTCTCCTCCTCTGTGAGCAGCACCTGAAGCATTTTGCCATTTACCTTTGGTTTCTGCCCCTCAGCAATGGCAGCAGTGCCATAGGGATCCCAAGAAACCTCTGATGTGCCACTGGATTTCTGCTCAACTCCTCTCCCTGAGCAGCCCCATGGAGGGACAGGTGGTCCATGAAACATTAAAGCATTAACACTAATATTAAATTGGTCATAGCATCCCCCATCTATGGATCTCAAAGTGAAAAAATGCAAAAATATGTGTGCAATTGTTTTTTTTGTCTCCCTGAGGTACATCAAAATCTTTGCCAGGTTGGTTCATTTTCTTCCTGACAGGAGTAATTGTCCTATGGAAAATTTCACTCTCAGGCTAATGTCATCTGAACTTGAGTTTCTACGTACAGTGATAAACTGAATCATTTTTCTGAGTCCCTCAAGCAAGTTCCTTTCATTTAATGGGGTTTTGGTGGTTGTTCACAGTATTTTGACCATATCCTGTGATAGGAAGTTTTATCCTCCCTGATTTAAATTGACTGGACTGTAGCAAGTACCTTCACCTCCCTTGTGCAAAGCAGAGGCTGCTTCAGGATTTAAAAGCAGAGTTTCCATACACTTCAGGTTTGTGATCTGAAATCTAACTTTAGGGACAGTGAGGAAGCACTGCACCAAACCAGAATTTTAAAGGTAACCTGCCAGAGTAACCTGCTTACCTCTCTGCAGCAGGATTAAATTCCTTTATTTCACAGCAGTGGCTTCATGAGAACATGCATTCTCTTAATATTGTGCTTAAGGCATCCAGTTAGTTTTAGGAGTAGTTTTATGGTGTTGATTCCTCTGGCTGCTGCTAAGAAGGGGCCCAAGCTATAAAATAAAATGGTTTTATAGAGTTGTCATTCTGAGTTATTTAATAGTTCGTCAAAGGGTGTTGTGTTTTGAAGTCTTCTCTTAAAGAGGAGCTTGCCATATTCAAATAGGAGACAGTTATTCTATCGATTTTCCAAACCTTTGAGATCTTTATCCTTGTCCTGAGGTATTTTCTGTGTGTATGGAGATATATGTACAAAAATGAACTTTCAAAATTGTATTTAAGCAATTATTTTCTACTGAAGATCCAGTTTTATTTAGGTGCTTTTAATGAATATTTGTACATTTCAAGAGTTATTTTATCTAATACCTTTCCCCTGCCTTTATGCTTAATCACTGTATACAACCTTATGGAAAGAAATTGTGGAAATGCTTTATTTTTGAAGGTAATTTTGGGGGAAATTTCCTGTTTCCTGCATGCTTTCCTTGCTGCCAGCAGAGAGCAGCGTCCACCCATCCCACACAGCCTTTACCTGTATCCCATAGGGACTGCCACAGCCAGGAAGTAAAGAAAAACATATCTGGTTTACGTGGCACAGCTGTAATCCATGGCTTTAATTCAGGAGTGGTGGATTCAGCTGTGGGACAGAGCTGGGGGATCTGTTCCACTGCTCAAAAAGGGTTTGGGGGATTCGGGCTCTGCAGGTTGCTTGGCCATCAGATAAAACATCCAGAGTGGCTTTTGTGCCAAGAATTCAATGGACCTTACCTTGTGTTTATGAAAAAAAAATGTAGAGAGAAGGGAAGTAAAGATAAGAAAACACCACTTACTGGGACAGAGCTGCAATCTAATTGCTGGGCTTTGAAGAACAACAGGCATCATCATCAATATTTGATTTTAAAAAGCCCGTGTGAAAAATGTAAAATGTAAGAGAGAAGTGTAAAGACTAACATAATCTTTTCATCTTCTCAGTTGAAAAGTTTTAAAAAGGAAATGATGTTAATGAGCCCAATTAACCCATTTACCTGCCTAATGTAATGTGTCATCTACCAGCATATGGCATGAGACTGTTTTTTCTGCTTTTAAAGCAGCATTTTCAGTAGGAGCTTTTCCCATTTACTCCTCTGCAGTTTTGCCTGTTTACTTCCTGTAGGTGACTGGTCTGTAAAAAATGTGGAGTTAAACCTCATAAATTAAATATTCAGGCTTACTGGCTAATGAGCACAATATGTCAAATTTCAGTGATCAAAATAATGTGCTTCAATAATGTATACTCCATTCTGTAACAAAATATAATTTTAATAGAGGACCTGCAGGGTCACGGCTAGTCTTGCAATAATTATATGCCATAGGATGTGAAGGAATGAAATTGCTCCAAGGACACTGGTAACACCCCACAGAGCCCATGTGCCACGTGCTTGCCTTTTAGGGATAATAAAATGCTTCATTGTGTTTCCACTACTCCATTAATGCAATGATTTCTGCTTGTTAGTAACTATGAAGCCTAAAGCAGATGCAGCCAAATTTATGGTGTCTTGCATTAATAATTGCTGGGCATGCTGACACCAGCTTTGCAGTGAAATTGTGCTCTTCTTAATCTAAAATATTCCATTGTGAGTAAAAAAAGGTATTTTTTGGGCATTCTAAGCCAGGCTTTCACTGACTGCAGTACTCAGCTGTTAACAATCCTGTGTGTCCACAGCCACTTATGTACCACTGATGACAGCTCTCACCTGTGCTGTGACAGTCACAAGCATTATATGAAGGAGGGGAAAATTACATTTGCATGCTTCTCTTAGTTTATTAACCTTAGTTTAGAAATAGGCTAAGTCAGTAAGTAATTAAAGGAATAACTAGGGTTTGGAGAACACATTACCCTGATTTAGTCTTGCAATCTATAAGGAGATTTTAGTTTGGTTTTGTTTGAAGAATCTGCATTAAAATTGTGTTAAGGATAATTTTTGTCTCTACTAAAGGGATGTCAAAACAGCTGCCTTTTCAAAATCTGAAGGCTTACATAAATATTCAAAAGGCTATATATGTTAGAGAAGCCACCGAATTTGTGAGAAATCCAGATGAATGAAAAATTTCTCTTTCCAATTTTTATGTGGGTTCAGAAGGTAAAATTGAGTATGTTAAAATCCAGCGGGTCTGAGTTCCTTTTTAGTGAGTTACAGTGAGATGCACTGTACCTTTGGAGCTGCCTGATTTCAGAGCTCTTCTTTCAGAGAGGTCTGCTTGAAAAGCCAGAGGTTTTCCAACAGAATCCAGATCAGACAAAAATTTATAGGATGTGTATTGAAATTAGTGTGTTTTAATTTCCTTATGTTTACCATCTAGCAAGACAGATTTAGACATTCAATGCTTAAATCTCATTTGATCAACTGCATATTAATAAATGTGTTCCAACTCTCTAAGATCTTGATTTTGCTTCTACATTTTCTTCAGTACAATCATTCCTAACACATCCTTCCCTGCTGAGCGGATGAGATATAGCCAGTTGATTGATTTAAATTATCTTGTAAACTGTTGGTGCATCTTCTTCTCTACTATTTGTGCATAGCATTAGCAAAAAGGCTGTGCTAAATTAGTTTGAGAAGTATCTTTCAGGCAAAGTAATTAACACTGTAGTGTTGTGTAGGTTATTAATGCACTCATTGCTTTATTTACCTGCATCTGTATTACATGTATATATCTCTACATATACATCTATAGAAGCAGATATTTTATTTTTTACTAACTTTGTTAATAGAAAGGAGGAGAAAAATGTCCTCACACACAAGCCAAGATTAATAAAAACCATTTCTTGCTGTTGTTGCACCCAGAGCTGCAGATCCGAGTGCCTGAGAATCACAGAGCTTCCTGCCCAGGGTAAAGGATGTGCCCTCAAAGCTCATCTGTTTTACACCACAGTCAAAACACACCATTATTAAGGTTAATGATTCAATTTTACAAAAGCTAGAAAACACCACTTGTTGTAGTTATTTATTTCCCTAGTTCCTTTGCTGCCAGGATGTTCTAATTTCTAGGCCTATTAAGTTTTCATAAACTCTCTAAAATAAGGAAGGGACTGTTTTTTGTGATGCTGTGCCCACTCCAGCCATCACATTCCATGAACTGACCCTAAGGAAAACTGCACTGTCTGAGCTGTGGTGTAGCCAGAGAAGCATGGTGATGTTTAACTGAAATTATTAGTTTGTGGAAATGTAGAGTTTATAAACTCAGCTTTTTAGCCATGACAGGTGCAAAAGTTCTATCAGCTTTTTTAGCAAGTTTTAGAGAGCAGTGTTATTCACAATATTCACTGCTTCTCAAATCAGTGCCAAGGAGAAAATGCGTAATTATTGCAAAACAATTTCCTGAGCCCTGTATCTCTAGAGGTAAACTAGTATTTAGATAACTTGAAATTTAACCTCAATAAAATTCATTATGTGTCAAAGCAAATCCTTTGTGGCATGCAAAAACCATGAGTTATTCTGCCTAGTAGCATATTTCACTGGGATTTTTTTTTTCTTTTTTGAGCAGAAGAGAGCTGTTTTTTCCTGGCCTGTTTTTTCTATTTCTTTAAAGAAGGTGAATAAATTAGCCTTTCCAGCTGCAAATATTACTGTTCCAGTTTACGAGAGGACCGTTTGACTGTTCTCATTCTATCTGCCTCAAAAGCATCTATGTACTTTCTATGTTGAGAATACAGTAGGACTGCAGAAGAGGTAGAAATAAAAGAAAAACAAACAACCCCTATCTTGAACCTACCTTTGCTTTTCCTGACACTTCCCTCTCTGCCAAAACCCTTAATTTTTTTCCCCCTTACAATGCACAATGTAAGGTGGATAAGTAGAGTAGGAAATTTGGGTTACAGCATGAATTTGAGCTCCAGATTCACTAAGGAGCACTCCTCTGCTTAACTTGGTCAAGAGATTTTGTGTTTACTCTTTCCTGTTTTGTTTTTATGTTTGGTTGATTTGGGTTTTTTTGTTTAGTTTGTTGGATTTTTTTCTCCATTCCCTGCTGTGTTTATGGATTGTATGGCTATGGGGGAAGAGCCATTCTTTTGTTCCACATTCTGATCTCCTGTACAGCTCAATTTATGCTGCAGTTCTGTAAATCAGTATTCTTACAAGTAACCAAAACCAAGGCTCTGGATACCAAGAAGAACCTTTGTCCTCTTATATCATTCCCACACATGCCTTATTCCATGCAGAGTGAAAGACACTTTTCCATAAGCTCAAATACTAAAGAAATGGTGAGAAATTATTCTGAAAAAGGCTATTAGAAAATCAGTTTTTCTACTGTCCAAATTTTCCACCAACTCCCCTCTGTTCTTGGTCACTTTCCTTACAAAGAACAGATTTATCTGGCTCTGCAAAAGAATCCCTAAGGAAAAGACGAAGGTGTTATGGGACAAAATTAGCTAGGAATCAGCATATGAAAATGCTTTTCCAGTAGGGATATAATTTAGACTAGAGAGAATCTCAGCTTTCCACACAGAAAAGTTAGTTCTTAAGAAGTATTTTATCACCTATATTCTAAGAGTTTCAGGCATGTTTCACTTGCTGACAAGTTCATCTCTATTATCTTCCCAGGAAGATTCTTTTAAAATAGTACACATTCAGCCATGGATCCACAATCCTATTTATCAGCAATTGCTTTCTCTCCTCTTTTTTATACCTTTTTTCCTTCTTTGTGGCCAACTGGGGCTGGATGCTCTCAAATGTCTGTGTAGAGGGATCTTTCCCAGATCTGGGTGTTTGCACAAGCACTTGTGTGCTCACAGTCCTATTTGTGATTAATTAAAGCCGAGAAGTTGAAAGGTACTGAACATCTTATTGACAATGTAAAGACAGCCTTCCTCTCTTTATCCCTGGTGAAGATGAGCTTTAGAGTTCCTTCTCACACTCAGGTTTGCTGTTCTTGCCTGCAGAAGAGGAAAATACTTTAAATGTGCTTATATTCATACTAATTAGTCAGTGCTTAGGCAGAAGCTGAACTGGAGCTTTCAGAAATTAACACCTGCAGATCAGAATAAATATTCCTTACAAGAGTCCAGTGAAAATTTCAGCACACTTGATATTTTTAATTGTTTCAAATGCACAGATTCTGCTGCCCCTGAGCCACTGGAATCTGTGAGCAGTACGAGGTTTTGGTATGTAATTGGTGACTAATATAGGCTAAAGTAAAGATAGAAAATGCTTCCAGCCCTTCACTTAGAGAAAAATGTCCTCTCCCTGATGTAATTGAAAGATTTGTAAGTCTAATGTGGCTTATGTCTTATTATTTTCATACCAACTATTACTAAAGCCTAGATGTGCCTAATAAACAAGTCTTTAATCATCTTTAAAACAACAAACCTATTGATGAATTGAATTTTCTCCAAAAAGATATTGCTGTATTGATTTTAGCACTCTGTTTTTAATAAACAGAGAGTGTCTGGAATTGCTTGCTATGACAGTCTTGAAAGTAGGGCATCAATAGACTTGGCAAAGGGCTGAATATATATGGGAAATTTTGCTGGATCTCTAATACATTATCCCTCCATCGTTGACATTCATTTGCAATGAGGATACTGGGCCAAAGTGCTCAATACCTCCAGATGACATTCTGGCTTACAGAGGAAAGGTGGTTGGAACCCCATAGCCATGCAATCCAATGGGTCAACACTGGGACATTAAAAAAGTTGCCTCTAATTGCAGAAATCTTTTTCATCATGTTGGAATCTCCTTTTCTTTGAGTGTATGGAACCTCTGCACATGTTCAGGAGTGTCAGGGTATCTTCAGTAAGTCTGCCTTACACAGCTGAGTGGCTGTGGGTTTCTCTGGGCAGAAGATTTATGTGATGATGGCACAGCTGTTAAAAAAACAAATAAAATGGAAGCAACAGAAGATTCTTGTACACCTCAGACTATAACAAAATCCATGTAAGGGAAAACATCCTAAAATGTGCCAGTTAGAATATCAAAAAGACTTTTCTGTTTCCAAGTTCCACCTGAAGAGTAAGTGCAGCTTGTGTACTAAAACTGTGGGTTTGTGTTGCATATAGGTAAAACCTTATAAAATGAAGGCCTTGTTGCCTTTGTAAAATCATGGCTCAGGCCTGTTACTTTGGCTGAGTAGAAAAGGACTGTGAGAAAGAGACACAGCTCAATTAGGAGTAGAAAAACATGCTATGTGACCATTGTGTGTTCACATCATGGTGTATGGTGGTTGGTTGAATATGTTTGTTATGCTTTAAAACTATGTAAACTGATAATGGGCTAACTGCTTAAAAAGGCTGAGTTTTTGCAATAAAGGGACTCTTCTTTGCACCTGCTTGGGACTTTGTGTCGCTACAGACCCTCACCCTCAGGTTTGTATATATATGGATCCATTAGGGGATTCAAAGCATCTATATGATTATCCAAGTACATAGGTAGCTATTTGCATGTCATGTCAGAGATACATAGTCAGGGTATACTTCCAGCTCTTATAAAAAACCTTATTTTTTTCGTTTTTTGATTGTTTTCTGGGTTTTTTCTGGTTTTTTTTCTCTTTTCCATACCAGCTTATGCTTTCATAACATAAAAAATCCCCCAACTTGAAACATAATTTATAGGTGCTAAAGCATAACAGAAGCACCAAGGGATTACTGAATAAAATGTGATACACGCAAGCTGATAATTGACAGCTTAGTAACAGGTATTGAGTAAAAACCTGAATAGAAATAATGGCCAAATCACCTTTAAGGGATTTCATATTGGTTTAAATACTGTTGCTTGTTGTCTTTTTAATTTACATATTAAAAAAAAAAAAGGTTAATACTCCTAAATCCCTGCCTTTCATTGTACATCCTGTCACACAAAAGCAAAGCAAAGTCAAACCAGCAGCCTCTAAGATAAAATATCCACACTCGAGGCCAGTGTTCCTCAAAGTGTGGGCCACCACCCTGAAATGAGGCACAAGGTGACAGATGTCAGTGATTTAATACCCCCTGACTCCCAACTGTTTCCAGCAGCTGCCAGAGGATGAATCTTTGCCTTGAAAGCACATGACCAGGAGAGCTCCACACATACTCCAAGTCAGAGAAATCCTGATCTAGGATAACTTTTTCCCTATCCAGGAGGTTACGTCACCTTAGCTGACATAACCTCCTTCTCTGAAGTGCTAAGTAAACAGAATTCTGTTAGTCGTAACATTCTAGGTTTCTAATAATCCTCAGAAACTCCTAAATACGTCCCTTAGGTTATTAGGAAAATGGGAATACTAACGTTTTTATCTGTAATTGTGCAAAGGAATTTTTCCTCTGCCTTCCAGTGAATTGGTTAGTTTGATCTCTTTTTCTACTGTCCTATACATGTGGGATAGTCATAATTTTAAGTCTGCTTTTTGTGTAGTACCTGTTCCTGTGTTCCTCAGGAAGTTAAACATACCTGGGGAGGTCTCAAGTGTCTCCTGCTCTTCTGGGTAAACTCATTGTCTGGTCTGTGTCTCTATTCGTGGTGTCTGAAGAAGAATTGAATACTTTCTGCAATTTTCTATCTGAAACTAACCTAAATCCTGATGAAAGTGTGCAGCACAAGAATGTGTGTGTCCTACTCAATAGGAAATGCTCATGAACATCCAGCCTTTCACTTCCAGAGCCCAGTGCTGCATCCCAGCTACTTGAACAATTTTTCTCCCCACCAAGGCAGTGGCACAGATTATAAATTCTTATCTAAATATGGATCTGGTAGTGCTGCAAGAGCATCTGAGGCAGGAGCAATTTAAAACACATTGTCAGCACTGACCTACCTTCGTTCCTGAGTTTGAAGGGATGAACATTCTGTTCTCTACTGTGGTTACAGCCTGGAACTCTCCTACTGTAAGTGTCAGAACTAAGATCAGATGATAGTTGTCCAGATAGTTGTTAAATTTGACTAACTCCTTATTTAAAAAAATGCTATCTTGATGGAAAATTTCTACTCAACCATAGGGAAGTTTAGAAGCTTCTCTAGAAAGCATGGAAAAAAAAGCCAGTTATGGTCCTTCTCTAGGATCCTGAAACTATTCTGCTATAGAATTTGATAGGGACATATCAAATATTTGATAGGGACATATCAGAATTCTCTGACATATATTTCAAATGTCCCAAATTGAGAGACTTCAGATTCTGATCCAGGGTAAGGGTGGAGGAAGGTGCTTGGTGGATACCTTTATTGCATCTCTCTTTGTTAGGGTGGTAGAAGAGGCCTCTCCACTTATTTTATGTATTCACAAAATAAATTAGAAGACATTTTCTCAATTGCTATAAAGGAAAAAAAAAGCCCCACCTCTTGATTATAAGAATATATACTCAAAATATCTACAAAATAATTTATTCTTATTCCTGGACACAAGATATTTACCAGATATTTTCCTCCTGCCCCCCATCCCAGCACTGCTATTTTTAAGTCTAATTCTGGAATAAATGCACAAATAAAACAGCCCCAAGTATGGCAAAGAAATTGAACAAACCCTTGTGAAACACGGAACAAAGAATGGATTAAAATCCTGGATGACTTCACATACTTTTAATGAATATTTTAGCTGAATGTATCAGCCCACAGAGAATAATCCTGAGTATTCCAGCACGAGGCTGCAATAAGAGCTAACCTACCAACATGCTGCTTTCAGCAAATGAGAGACCTAAGACTTAATCTACATCATCTAGAAAGCATGTGTGCAGAAAATGTGTAATGCCAGATCTTACTATAAAAAAGAAGATTAAGGCTGGAAAAGGATTAGAAATTAAGGAGCTTCTTCATGTTTCCTGATAGCCTTCTGATCTGTGACCAGCCTATCTTCAGGGTCTCTGCTAGTGATGCAGTTGTTAGTGATAGTTCAAATCACAAACACCAGAAAGGATTATCATTAGGCTTTAGGAAGAGCTGCAGCTTGGTGGTTTGGGGTTTATTTTCCAGTCCCACATTTGCAGATCTATTGCAGGGATCAGGGGGAGAGCTGCAGGTTGGAAGCTCCACTCTCCAGGCTCACACTACCAGGAGCAGCAGGTCTTTGGAGGTGGCAGAGGAGGGATGATGCCTCACTGTGGGGCTATGACAGGGATGACTGATAAAGCTATGACTGATAAAGCCCCTTCCAGATGGGCAGCAGAGCCCTGACACAGCCCCAGCCAGGGAAAGGGGCCAACTAAACAACAGGGAGGTCTGAGCTCCGCTCTGATCTATCTCCTCTGTTCTCCAAGGTTAAGCAAAATAATCCTGGGCTCAGTTTTGTGAGGGGGATGGCTGTGGGGTGGTTTTGCCAATAATGGTATCTTAAGATCCATAGACACACTGCACAACAACAAAAACAAGTCAGATACTGATGACAAAAGTGGTATCTTAGGAATTTCAATTCACCTTTGCAGTGGGCTCACTGAAAGTTTTAAACTACATGTACTCCACTTACAGTTTAAGAGTATGCAGCAGGGAAGAATTAATTCTGGTTGATATTAATTAATTCTCGTAATATTAATAATTTTTTAAAATTACAGTATTTACTGTGAAGACAGTTTCTTACTTATGACACAGGGTGTTTCCATTTTATGGAACCTTATTATACTCTTAAGATTCAACCTTCACCCCAGTTGGACAGAATGATTATTATTTTGTTTACAATTCCCAGCTTAATTTCCCCAAAATGGAATTAATGTGACTGTAAAAGATATTCTATAAACAGGGCCCTCAAGCTTGTTTCAGTGGAAATAAAATGTATTTTATCACCTTTGTGAACACACAGCTATAAGCAGGTTCTGAAGTAGAGAGAGTATCATGTACACTGACAGCATTTATGAAACCAAGTGACGATAAGAATGGTAAACAATTTTTAGAGAAAGATTAGACAGTTTGGTTTCAAATGAAAGCTCTAGAAGTGAGCAGGGAGGAGCTGTCTTGTCAAGCAAAAAGATCTTTCCTGACTGTGTGTATTCGAGCACAAACAAACATTGCCCCTGAAGCCCCCCTAAAATGATACTGATAAATCAGACAAAAAAGAAGCCCGGAATATTAAACAGTTGCTTCAAAATGTTAATGGTATCTGAAAATTACTGTTATTACTATGAGATGCAACATGATTCAACATGAATTGAGACAAAAATCAAAGCGTTGACTTCTTTGTACAAAATGTTAATACATGAGTAATTCCACAGAACTGTCATGCTCAGCCCTGTGGAATTTACTGCATTCTCTTTTCCAGGATAAATTCACGGGTGGACCCTCTCCTTTCTTGCAAATATCTCAGGTGTTGCTTAAGTTTCCATTTTCAGCTGCAGGTTCCCACATATCCATATTGCAGAGTTGAAAATTCCTTCTATTTTAACTCTCGTGGTGCAGTGTTTTTGGGGGATAAAGGATGACACTTTTTTGCATCCACATTGACACATCCCTCAGATCCCAAAGGCCTCTGTCTCCTCTTCCCTGTGCTTGGCTCCCTGTCACCAAGATGTGCAGGATGTCTCCAGCTCAACCTTGGTGTTGGAACCTTTGTGTTTTCATGAGGTGTTGGTACCAAACCAGCTCTGCTTCCACTTAAACACATTCCAGGGAAACAAAATGAGATCAGCAGTGAGCCTGTACCTGCTGCCTGATGTTCCCAGCCAGAGAACCTGGAGCTGCTGCTGGCAGAGACAGCCCTGGAGCCACAAACAATGTGATCCCACTGACAGGTGACTGGCTAAATCTATTTAGCTGGAGACCTAAATCTAGAAAGTTGTTTTAAAATTGTCTTTTCTGAAGCCTAAGCAGCTGTGGGTTCACACTGATGTGCAGGGGAGCTGCTTTCAAATTGCTGTCAAAGGATCTTATTTTTGCCAAGAGCCCTAGTATCTGAGGCCTCTGCAATCCCTGCAATATGGTGCATTGATAACTAGAGAATTGCCTCTTTGTTGTTCTAAAGCAAAATCCTATTTACAGCAAAACCTGTCACTTCACAGAATACACAGACTTCTAAAGAGAAAAACTTTTGCTTACTGGTAAAAAATATAGTGGAAAGTATAACTTCAGGGAATATTTAACAATACCTGCAAAATACAGGAAAGGATTCAAATCTGTGCCATGTTTAAGTTCTTTTCTTTTTTTTTTTTATCATGGGAAATACAGCTAGCAGCTGTTCCTCTCTTCTAACGTTGAATTAGTGACTATTGTGTGGCACATGTGTGCAAATATTTATTTATCATTAGCTTTATGATTCTCTTTCTCTTTTTTACCACTACAGCTATTCAGCTCCTCTAAGTATTCTAACAATTATGTAAAGATGCCATTTGGGAACCCTAAATTGTAAATTTTCTCCATATGTGGCACATCCAACTTCCTATTCTCACATATACATATAGATGACTGCATCAAAGTATGTTATATTTCATGCAGTAAACCAGTTTCTAAGCATTACCATATAAATATCAGGTGAAATGTAACACCTAAACAGACCTCATTAAAATGTTTTTATCAAATAACTTCTGTCAAGTGGAATGGATTCAAGGAAGCCTTTTGCCATTTATTTATATGAAGCCTGGTGCTCTTTTTATTGATGCCAATGGGGAATCAAGTGATTCTCTTCTCATGGTGGATTTACTGCAGTATCAATTCACTGGCTTCAGCAGAGCTACTACTTCTTCTGATTTACACTGTTGTGAAAGAATCAAACCTGGAGTTTACAACTGAGGATTTATACCAGATAAAGCATTCAGAATGCACAGGGAAGGAAGGGCCCCTTGTGAAGATTAGTGGTCATTCTTTATGTATAGATCACTTGGTTTCCTGCTTTGAATACTCAGTCTATAGTCAATATAGCAGAGCACATAAAAATCGGGACTATGAGGAATTAAATCAGATTTAGGGTAAATTTTCAGCTTGTCCTAAACAACATGGCTGAAAAATGGAGTGTGTATTTACTTGTACAAGTCAAGTGGCCACTCACCCCTTGTTAGCCCAGGCACATAGGAGCTATGAATTTAGGCAAATGCATTTGCCTAAAAACAATGGAGATCACATGGAGTTTGATTTGAAACAAAGTATTTCATGATGTCTAAAGATTTTTTGTTCTTTATGATTCAAAATTCCTTGGTGAATTTTTTTAAAATGAAATGTCTCCTGCCAGTACAGGAGATTTGGGGATTATTGGCAAAGACAGAGTTTTGCAGATCTGTGCATTTACAATGAGCTAATTAACATGTAGGTTTTCCTGTACAAAACCCCCAGGTTTTGGGCTCTAGGATCATCTTGAATTAGGCTCTTTCTATTGAGGAACGAGGCACTACCCTACCCCAATTTCTTGTGAAATTTTCAGCTCTAAGCAAAGCTTAAGATCTTCTTTAGTTTTGATGGAAGGACTCTGCAGTGAAACTGAAATGCCACCATGTCATCCCAGCAAGAAGAGCCCACACAGAGCTCCAGCAGTGCCCCTTCCTGTGCCACCCTGTTTGGGAACAGCTTTAGTACCAGCCAAGGTTCATCACATGCATTGTGCAGGACATCAAAAAATGCCCAAAGGAATGCCCTGACTGGGCCCCTCTGGATGTGTTGAGGAGGATGGCAGGCCTTGAGCTCTTATGCTCAAATTCCAGAGCTTTGTATTTAGAGTTTGAGGAAGAACTACACATTTATAAGCGAGTTAAGATGCAATACAGCTTTTGTTCGTAGTTTAGGATGGGTAATTTTCCACCACCAGATGTGTGAACAGCACTGCACAGATAAGGCAGCTTCACCTCTAACGAGCAGGGAGGGTGCACCAGGTGGGGGATTCATGGGAAACAGCTCAGTCAGGCATCATTTCATCAGAACTCTTGGAAAACAAGCTTACAGTTTGATTTTCCTTTGCCCAACACTCTGCGCCTTCTTCACCCTGCCAAATTTAGAGCTCTTGGAACACTTTTTTGTTCCTTGTGTACTCCCACCATTTTAATATTCCTCATACATAACGTTCAAATGTGTATGTGCGTCTGTATGAGAGAGACCTGGTTACTTCTAGAATCAATTTACTTTAATTACCTCAAGTCTTTATCTGGAAACTGTGTAAGAATTTATATGGATTTACTTTTAAATGATAGGGAAACTAAATACAAGACATGGTTTAAGAGGGGCTTTATCTATGGAACAAAGGTGATTTATAAATTGATACAAACTTCAGTATAGACAGAACCCTTGGATTTGGAGCTCTGCAAGCATCAGTGGGAGCTGGGGAGTTTCAAACCAGGTCTTTTTCACTCAAATAATGACAGTATAGGCACATATCACTTATTTTATTCATCAAGGGAGGTTTTAAGAGGCCTAATCACTCAGAAAATGCAGACCCTAGTCCTCAGCTCTCCTGAATAAAACAAGCCTTCCCTGAGCTGTGTAGATGGATGAAGATTCCCCCCAAATGACCACAAACCTTTCAAAAGCTGGCAGCTCACACATGCTGCTCTCCAAGGAAGAACATTTGTGCTTGGATTCCCCCATGGTCCTTCCCTACTCATTCCCTTATTCAGGGTGTGTTTTGAAGTGCCAGCAATATGCACAAGGCAGCTCTTCCTACATCAATAGAGACAGTCCTGCTGGGCTATCTTTTCAAGTCCTGGGAGACAACAGCATCTCTGTCTTGCCTTGTTCCAGGCAGATGAATAGAGGAACACAGCTAAAAAAGGAGAGTCAAAGAATCAGGATTTTACTAGCAAGTGAATGGCATTAGTCACTCAGTGTAGCAGAGGCTGCCTGCTCAGAGACCTTGAGGACACTGCCTCTGTTCCTGAACACTCACACGGTGTCAGGAACCACAGCACAAGCCAGAGTGTCCTCAAGCATGTTAATGACTTAAGGGGGACATGCTCAGTGTGTGAAAGAATTCCCTCCAGCCATTCTGGGGGAAGAATTCACTAATGATCTGAGCAGTTCCAATTCCATGACTTTGCTAATGTTCATGCGGTTAAAATCTTGAATAAATACATGCTGAAACCAGCCAAGTAGGAACATGTGTAACAGCAGTGGTGGGGGCAGAGCTGAAGGGTTTTAAGACAACACTGGTTTCTCACACAGCAAAGAGAAGATGCCTCTAAGATCCTTCTGTGCTCCAAAACTCAGCTTTAGGGCACATGCCCAAAGGAGCCTCAGCTGTTGAGGCCCAGCTCCCAGCAGGGAAAAGGTGGAAGGAGGCTCCCCTTTTGTTTCTGGAGGAATATTTTCCTTCCTGATGTCTCCAGACTCTGGGGAAGATCCTGCTAACCTGCACTGGGCTGGCAGTGACACACAAGGACATCAGTCGCAACAGTGACTTTATCGTTTCCTTTCTCCCTTGTAAAATGATATTGTGGAAGAAAAGACATTTGGTAGTTTATTTAAAACTGCAATGAATCTAATGCTTTTGGATTATTTACTACTGAAATGAATCTAATGTTTTTTATGCTACAGAACTTGTCAGGTACACCTGACAGTTTATAAAGGTATCATTTTTTGCTTATGCATTCCCTTGGCAACAAACTATAATAATCTAGGAAGTACTCCAGAAGTATCTAAGCAACAGAAGAGAACTTGAAAACATTTACTATATGACTAATTGCATCACAGTAACTGAATTTTCCTAAATCAAGAGGAAGAATTAAATTAAGGGAGCAATAGTTTGACAAGTCTGGCTGCACTTAATAGACATACACAAAATCATTACTTAAGCATATTGTTAATTATGTTTGAATCAAGAATAAATTGAGTGATAGCTGTTAATTAGGCCTATGTGCACAAGAAAATAAGCAATACTGTTCCAGCAGGCTATAAATACTGTGTTTTCACAGTATTTAAATGTGTTTGCATGATGCTGGGAGGTGTGGGTGAGGGAACAGGAGAGCACGTGGGTGTGAGGCTGGAAACAGGTGCCTTGCTTGCTTGGTTTCAGGTCAGAGTTATTTTATTTAATTCAGATGAATGAACAGAGGCTCAGATTCTGCTGTCAATCACTCTGGGCCACTGATTTCTCCATTTTTCAGTTAAACTTACCAGTGAGAAAAACCCAGAGAAGATTCATGATCCTGATGAAGTGCAATCCTCACACACACTTTCAGAGAGCCAAAGATCTCAGTCCCACAGGAGCTGATGGCCCAGGTAGTGGGACCAGGGCTGGGTCATGAGGGGGTATAATCTGCTAAACACCTTCAACCCTTACATATTTTGCATCCTACAGACCGTAGTAAAAAGCCATGTAGATGTTCTGATGGCTTTAAAGTCATTGATAAAGGAAAACACTTGGTTTGGAAGTAGATCAAATTGTATGAATTGTCTTTGTATCCCTATAATAAACTCATGTCCACATCCAGATGTGTTCATAAACAGCCCAGGAAATGAAAGGTGAGCTTAGATTAACTGATTGATTCTGTGAACCAAGTGGAACCATTCTTCTCTTTCTATGTGCAGATTTCTCTCAATTCAGCAGTTCAGCTAAAAGGACAGAACTTGTGAATGGGGTTCTCTGAGACATCAGAGTAACCAGGTAGGTGAGCTGACCTAAACCTGATGTCAGCATCACAGCAATGGGAACAGGACAGCTCTGTAGTTCACATCACCTGTGAAAAATGTCTTAGGCATTTTGTGTTTAAATTGCTAAAATTTCAGCCTGGACTGTCTTGTGGTCAGTGTAACAGTAAATCAGAAAGTTACACACTTCTGTGCCTTCCTATGTCCTTTTACCAAATTCTGCTCAGTGGAATCTCCCTCACTCTAAGGGACCAGAGTCTTCCCATTGCCAGTTACAAAAATGCCCTCTGAGGTGCCCTGACCAACATTTCTCCAGTAAGTTATACTTGAGAAATCTGAGGTACAGCTTGACTGGACAAAATAAAACAAGCTTAAATACATAGATGGGCTTGTATTAGCCTTGGCAATGCACTCGTGGTAAAAACTGTCTCCTTTGACAGAGTTCATGTGGCCAAACCAAAGCATTAGACCTAAGAAACAAACTCTCCACCTCAGTGAAGCTCTCTGTGCAAGAGAAGGCAGGGTGCAAGTTAAACCTCCTGGGCCATCTCCCATAACAGGAGACAGGACTAGCAGCACCATTTGAAAAGCAGCAAAATTTAGTTACTGTAAGGCAATAACTTGTCTAAGTTACTAAGTCAGTGCTTGGATTTATTTCTGAAGTTAAAGGTTCCTGAGACTCTGCTAAAAGAGCTGCCACACTCCAGCTTAAAAATTGGACCAAGGGGAAAAAAGGAAAGCTATGGCAAGAACTGGTTCCACATTAAGGAATGCTTTGTTTTTCAAACATGCAAATAATTTAAGATAAATGGAATCCAAAGCACTTATACTAGTGTTTCAAGTAGCTATTTAATCAATTCTGCAGAATATCTTCTGCACTACATTATTAAACAGAGCCAGAAGCCTCATGTCATCAAATGTACTGCTGGAAATGACCCATAAGAAACTATGACAGAGCTTTTTTTGTGTGTGTGTGTGGACAGACCAAACAGGTAAAATGGACACTCATAACCATTTCGATCTCATACAAGAAAGCTCAGAAACTTCAGTTCCCACTAGTCAATGGGACATTAAAATTCTTAAAGTTTCTAAAAGCTAGGTCTTCAGTCTACAGTAGAAGAGATCTTCCATGATACAATAATAAAGATATTAATCATGCACAAAGTAGTGCCAAACAGCAGTTATTGTAGGAAAGAAAATATTGAAAGCCATCTAAATTTCTCACACATTACAGTGCCTGAATGCACTTCTTTACCTTCTTCTGATAGGAAGTATTTCTAATGTCTGCAATTTAGTTCTTACTATTTTAGCTGCTTCTCATGGGTAGAAGAAAATTAAAGGTTATCATTAAATTGCACAAGTTACAATTTAAAGGAAGTGTCAGTCAGTATTAAAGTAGTTTAAAAACTGAACAGACGTTGATAGCTAAATTATTATATGGAAACAGTCTATCTGTGGAGAAAAGACAATTTCCTCCTCCCTGCTGTCACCAGGCACTCACTCCCTTTCACTTATGATTTCTTTTCTCCTGTCTCATTCCTGACCTTTCTTTGTCAAGTGCTCATTGAAGGTGAGGTTTGCATTATCCACCCACTGGGCTCCCATCTATTTCTGAATCATCTGAGACCCAGACACTCTCCTGGTCACCAACCTGACAGACATGGGCAGGTTTTGTGTGCAATTTGCTTTTCCTTGCAACCACCAGCAGCCTGGAACTCTTTAAATAAAAAGTCAGGAAAAGTGATCAGATTTGAGATGTTCCACTCAGGATGTTCCATGGGACAGAGTTCAGATGCTGGGATGTTCTTTGCTCTGTTGTGGTGACCAGAAAACAGGTTCAAGGTCATGTTTATGTCACCTCCAGAAGAGGGATGCCACATGTGCTCTGATCAGTCTTGACACACCCAATGAAGGCTGTGTTTGCAGAAGTCTTTTGAACCCAGGAACTCAACCTGAGAACAGCAGAAGCAATTGGGGCTTCAAAAGAGTGATGGTTCCCAAGCCACCTACTACTACTTTGAAAATCTGACCAAAAAAGCCAAGTGCATCCAAAATATCTATTATTATCTGTTAAGGTATGATTGACAATAAACATCAAAAATTCAAAGGGCTCACCTACACATTAATATAAGGTAAAAAGATACATATAAGCAGCTATCCTTTGTTCTTTTCATTTTTTGGCCACTCCGAATTATTCCAAATTCTCAAGAAACACAGTGAAATAGTAAGTGGCTCAAGAAATATATGGAGGGATTATTTTTTTACTGACTTTTACTGTTTCCGTGTAATATTTCCAGATTTTTCTCACATATCCATTGGGAACAAGCACTTCTTTTAATATAGAAAAGGCTTCCTTTTTTGTAAATCCACTTCTTAGACCAAACTGCAGGACTTGGAGCAATTACAGGAACTGGGAAGCCATGTTATTACCACACTGAAAATCAGACTCGTACACCGAGGCAGTAATCAAAAATGACAAAATTCATATTTTTACTCCAGATATTACTAGGAAAATTTCCCCATAAAAGAGGGTTTAACTTTAAAATAAAAATCTGAGAAAGGATGTGAAAATCCCCTTGTATTTAAAGCACAACTTTCATAATTATAATTGGTGAAGTGAGGGAAAAGCATTCAACCCCAAGAACAGATCTCTCTTTTCCCAAAAGCCAAACAAGCTCAGCACAACTCAATTAGCTACACATAAGAAAAGAAAGTAATATAAAGACTGAAGGAAAAAAGTAGTAATAAACTATAGGATATATTTTAAGTCAAATATAAGGAAACAAAATTATGTTTTGAAAGCATTCAATAAAAAGGTATTCCAAGAAATCAGAAGGAAAATAGGATCCTGATTAAGCAGTGTTAATTAATAATAATGGGTAGGTCTCTTCAGGAGGAAAACAACCTAAAGTTAAATAATGAAGTTTAATTAGTAATTACTATCCAGTGTTTCTAAACATCACGCTGCCTTGGAAATGCAGACTCATGAATTCTGATCCCTGATACCCTCAGGTAAATACACAGTAACTGCAGCAAAATTATGTGGACTCAGCCAGCCATAACTGAAAGCAGAATTTGGCTGTAATCTATGACTGGTAATTCCCACTGAGTTGATTATGCTATTTCAAGCTCAATCAATGATGTGCTAAAAGAAGAGCCCCTATAAAAATGTCAGTGCAAACAAAAGGGAAGATTAGGATGATTTCCCAAGTGCTGTTGGAGTTCCTGGTGCTCCAGATGCTCCTGAACTAAACAGCTAAAGGCTTTTCCCTATTACTTAGAAAGTGATTTCTGAAGAACAAATATTTTGCTGCAAACATCATTAAATTGCCCAGGATCGCAGATATTTTGAAGGCACTTTCCAGGATGGTCTCTCACCCTGGCAAGTCATAGTTTTCCACCTCTTTGTTATGAATGGCACTACACCTAAGGATAATAACAGCATTTGGGGGAATGTTTCCAGAAGATGTGCAAGCTGCATGCCAGGTGTCCATGCTGCTGCCTGCTGGAAGAGCTTCCTTAAACTCAAGAGGGAAGTGGATGAAATAACAGGAGACTGGAACTGAGCACATCTCTGTATTACAAACTCCAGCATCTTGCCCAGACATCCCCAAAGATGGCTTCTGAAAACTGTCCAGCCACAGCAGCATCTCCATGGGAGAGTTAAGTGTTGTTCTCCAGTTCATATTTTATCCACAACACAAAGTTAAAATCCAAAACAAGGTACCAACTTAACCAACCCAGATAAAATGTCAGCAACAGAATTGTGATGGCCAAAAAAGAGAAATCAGAATACTTAAAAAATGATTCTACTCTCTTTCTCTGCCTCTGAAAGTCCTCTCTAGCTATAGGAAACCTTTTCCTAAGTAAAAGACCTTGGGTGAGATGACATACTGCTCCATGTATCAGAAGCTTTGGGTTGCTGGATGAGGATCATGCTGTGAGAAGTGTGTTTTTCAGATGTCTTTGAAATCCCCTGCATACCCCTCCACATCCCCATCCATGCTGCTGCCCACACATACAGTGATGTCAGATTTTTCCACCTCTGCTCTTACATTGGGTGGCTCCCCAGATATGAACTGAATCTCAGTGAGTGGGGATGAGGAATTTGCTTTGAAAGCACACTCAGGAGCTGAACTGACATTTTGAAGTAGATGCACATTTTCGGAACTCCAGATGGTTTTATAGGACTGGGTTGTGAACACATGCATATTTTTTCTGGAAATATTGACTTGCTGCTTATAGCCATTAGAAAGTCTAACCAGTGCAATCATGGCAGCTGCAGGTGATTGTACAGTTACCAATGGGTTATTAAATCTCCTCAAAATCAATGACTGATCTCCTGGAAATAGATTTTAAAAGCTGGGGAGGCGCATAAACAGCTGGGGGAATTATACAGAAGCCAGCCCATATTTTTTAAAAATCTAATTAAAGTAATTTTGCCCCACAGAGACCATCAGAGGAGGAGCATTAATTTACCACCCCTCCTGTTGATTTCTGGAATGTAACTGTAAGAGGCAGGTATTTTTAGTCCATCTTAAAAAATAGTTTATAAGTAAAGCTTTGTCAGTGCTTGGAGAGAAGAATCTAAACAACATTTTAATGCCTTGTTTTGCTGCGCACTCTATTCATGTGTTTTAGCTGTAAGTAGATGGTTAATAGCAGTAAAGATGGGCTGGTCTGTGCTGTGGATTTTTATCAGGATGTGCTGAATTTTACATGAACCTGTCAATACAGCACACAGCATCACCATTCTGGAGCTCCTCAGAGACATAAGTCAGCAAGACATCTCCTCATCATTTACTGCAGCGGTAATATTTTGTCTGGTATTAACTATATTCTGCTCCTGTTTATGCCCTGTTGGTTTTGCTTTCAGAACATTTCAAGCAAGTTGTTGTTGCTGTGTCTGGTTCTGCTCTCAGTAATAAGAGCAGCAGCATTAATTTAAACCATGGTCTTCTGGCTTTCTCCATGTCCAAGGACATGCACAAGGGTTGGAGGTTCAAAGACTGGAATCCCATCCTCCAAATAAATACCAAATCCCTACTGACTTCCTTCTAGGATTTTACAGCTGCAAAGAAGATGGGATGGTAAAGCATAACATGAAAAATGGCTTAATTTTGCCTGGTGCATCTTTTTCAAGACTTGAACCAGAAACCTGTTGTAGTTTTGGTATCTTTGTGAAGACAATGACAGAATGGGAGCTGAAGTAGTAAGAAGTGAGAAATGGCTTGACTCAGCTGCCAGGTTGGTTTTCAGACAAAGCTTCTAATGTTTTGAGGAAATGTGGAATTTCTGAAACACCATGTAATGAAGCAGGTATTTAATTGAAAATATACTTTGCAGAAACTAGGAAAAATACTTCTGATCTTACCTGAATCATGTTTAAAACACAATTAAATAGTAAGACTTCACCAGGTTTTAACTGTCTCTCTTTTGGGTTGGCCACATCTAGTAACATAGCAGATGCACTTTATCTTTGAACAAAACAAGCTTTCCAACTTGGTGTCAAAGTACCCTTGGCTGTGCTTTAGCCCTTATTCCAGAAGAAAAATTTAGGTTTGGTGTTTTAAAAGTCACCTTCTCTCCATTGCATTAATCTGCCAAAGACAGATAGCTGCACTTAAACTCACTCCCACAATTTATCAAACACACACACACAAACACAGAGTCTCTCTCTCTCTCTCTCTCTCTTCCTCACACTACTCCAGCTGGCTTATTTCTGGCAAGTAATAGGTTTTCCTTTACATTTAAATGTGTTTTAATTTTGGTTTACTCTCTCTCTCAAAAGCAGAAGCCTACGGTCTCCCTAGCCCTAATTTTTGTTCCATTTGCCTTTTAGATATTCAGTGTTATGATAAAGTGAAGCACTTAAGGAAAAATTCCTATCAAAAGTCTTGTTTTTCAGAAGTAAAAGCTAATACACATTTCTGGGAGAAACATTGCAGTTGCAATCCTGTGCACATAATGCAACTATTTATCATTGTTGGGCACTATTAACTGGATGATTCAAGACTTACTTCATCGTTTCAAGACATTTACAAGAAGATAAAGTAGAAAACATTTGATAAAAGGTGATTCTATATGTTATAAATAATTACTTCTCTGGTGCCACCATAAAGTATCTTATAATAATGAAGCAAGGTGAATAATTCACACTATTTTCTATCAGCTTGAAAAATTGGATTATTTTTTAGGAGCTAAAGTGAACGATAAATTTCAGTCCCAAATGAGCAGCACTGCAGAAAGCCTCCACCCCTTATGCAAACACCTACCTGAGTAAGGGAAATAAGAGCCAAGCCTAGTGAACATTGCCATTCTCTGCTCTCACATGTTATGTCAAACCAGTATCACCATAACACTCAGTATGGTGTGCTCCACCAGTTTAATGATTTTTAAAGTCTGCTCAAGCCATTTCCAAATACCTCTAAAGTGGTTTATCAGTTCTGTTAGAATTGTAATTATTATTCCAATGATAACTGAATTACTACAGCAGCAATCAACCTGTTTGCTCCCATGTTCTAAACTTGTGCTTTATTTTTCCATAGAGGGTTTCTTCTTCTGTGGCTGCCTTAAATTCTTCAAGAAATTTGTAGATTTGTTACTGCATTCAGTAGCAAATACATTTCTTGTAAAAAACACTGTGGGTGCAACTAAATAAAGGTAGAGGCTGAATCTCTGCTATTTCCTTGTCAGCCAGGGTGACACAGTGTATGGAAAGCTCAGAGGTTAATACGCTAATAAAATTCAAGTCAACCCCAGTGATTTAGTCTGATGCACTGTCTACCAGGTTTGGGTAACTATATCCAAAAATAAATAGCCTGTTTGTTGGAATAATGGGTATTCTTATCAGTGCCCTTGTGAACTGTTACATACAGACATGAAACTACATGTGAAACACAAACTAGGAGACTAAGAAAGTTCCTGCCTATTTTAATAATATATTCAGGATTAAAACCCAAATAGGGAAAAGTAGCCTATTAACATTAAAGTGATTGTCTACAAAACTAAAATTCAAATCCAGGTATTAGAACATTTATTATTCTTTTAACGACTTCCAATAGCATAGGGATTACTTTCCTCCAACTAAAAAACAGTTAAAAAATGGAATTAGACAAAACCTCTCAGATTCTAAATTTGCTCAACTATTCTGTCATGACAGAGAAGCTCTTGACACCAGTGTGCAATGGACAGGAAAGAAGATTATGGCTGTGGTAGCTCACAGTGGTGGCACAGAAGCAGATCTTGGTCACCAAACATGCCAGCTGCACTTTGACATGTACAAGTGGTTTTTCCAGTGAGAAAAAGGATTTTCAATGCCAAATAGGTCCCTAAGAATGTGATTCCTCCTTTTGGCTTTGGAGTATTTCTGCTGTAATCTGTCTGGAGCTGCAGGGGGCAGGTGAAAGAAGGCCACTGTGACTGGGGGGGACAACAGGCTCCTCTACTTTCTCACTGGCACAAAAAACTGGATTTTATTCTTAATATTTAGCAGTTTTCTGTGTAGCTGCAGATTACACCTGCTTCCCTCTTCGTGTCTGAGGGCTGCTTATCTTTGTGTCGCATATTGGCTGGAGATGGGATGGGGGCAATCAGGATTTTTCTGGTGCCACCAGGACACTCCTCTGAATCCATGGCAGCTGAGCCTGAGCCAGGAGCTTCCAGCTCCAGCCAGGCTGTTTAATGACCAGCACATAAAGCTGCACACCAGGAGCTCTTCAGTTCTAATGTTGCATCCATGGCTCTTGTCAGTGAGCATTATTTGGGTTAATAGGAGCATGAGCTGACTGCTGACTTCTCACAGATTTGGATGCAAACCCTTTCCTCAGGGCCTGTCGACAGCTCAGCGCACAACTTCATCAATTCTCCCCTTTCTAACAGCTTGGTTTGTCTTGCAAATTGTGTCCAAGTTGTGGGTTTTTTTGCTGAAAAAGAAGCCTCATTTCCTTGGCATTAGGCAAGGAAAGTTTTCAAGTTTCCTTTGGAAATTAAAGGTAGAAGTGGTTTGCTTGAGATTAATTCTCCAGGTCTTGGCTCAGTTACAGAAACAAATCCAGGAGAAACAGCCTCCTCCCACCCCAAATCAACACTCTTCAGTAGGAAAACAATTCTGTACAAACAGCAGCTTGGCAACTGGCAGGAGCGAAATCCTGGCTCCGCTGAAGAAAAAGAGACTTCTACCATGGATTGCAGTGCAGCCAAATTTTCTTTCCAGGTAATTTGAATTCCTGTCTCACAGCTGGTTGCCCAGGTCTAGAAGCATCACAGAATGGGTTCTGGCAGTTGGATGCTGCTGGAATACTGCAATCCCCATGCCTGCCTGCTGCATTTTCTCAGCCAGAGCTGGTCTGAGGCAGCAGCTGCAAGCTGCCAGTGCAGAGACATTTCCTGGGCAGAAGAGGGATTTTTCAGGTTTATGTGCATTGCCAATATGCAGTTATGGCTGCTGGAGCCCCAGCACAGCTCAGTGTGCTGATGAACATCCCATCTGTGGGATTTTTGAGGAAACACCAGGTTCTGGTATTTAACTGACAGTAAAGGTAAACACAACTGCTCACTGCTCTGCGTAGTGACTATGGCATAAAAGAATGTCCTCATGGTAGGAGATTCCAGCAGGCTTCATGTTGACTAATTCTATAATCAGTCAGTGACTTTTCATTCATTTTTCAGCAAGAGAAGTGGTCAGCGTTAGGCCAAGAAAGTCAACAAGTCTACTGTTACTTTCAGCTTTTCATGGTGTTATAATTTCTAACCAGCTTTATGGGTATCAAAACTGAGTTTTTCAGAGAAGCCTGAGGAAATCAGACATCATTGAACTTCAGGAGGGATTTGATGCCAAATTTTTTTAAAAATTCAACCTAAACCTACCTTCACATACAAATTTTTCTGACTTAGAAGTAATGAGAAACACAGGCATCTCTTTTATCCTAAAAATAGAATTTTATTATATCCTTGAATCATCAATATATGAAGCATCAGGACAGACCTGATCACTTCAGTGGATGTTCTCCAAACCATAAAGAATTTTTCCAACATAATTATTTCTTCTGCAGTATTTTCTCCTTTTAGACTTCACATCTAATTCACAAACCTTTACTTCATACTGATATATTATCCTTCTTCACCTGAGGAAAACACCACCCTGACTTGTGTGCAATGACTAACATCAGTCACTTACAGATGTTCATTTGTTTTCCCTCCCTTGTCATCTTTCTTGGCATTAAAAATACTGTCCCATTGTTCTGCAGCAAAAAAGTACATTTAGGATATTCATACACACATGGATACATGTTCACCTTGTGATTGCCCTATATGGAATACTATGAGGAATAAAAATATTTTCAATCATCTTTAGCCCAAACCCTTAGAAGAGATTTAAGGAAATGTGTGTGGCTGATCAAGCTACTACTGCAAGAGTCTGGAATGACTGTGTGTTTTGAATTTGTATGGATTTTTTGTTGCTACCTTTCAAGTTCAGAAGCTCTTTCACAGTGTAAAGTCTTTAAAAATAGGACAGGGTTTGTATATTTTTTTTTTTTGAAAACTCTTCAGAAAACAGGAATCGGAAAGATCTCATGTTTCCATGTCAGGAAGTTTATTAAAAAATAATTTTTCCTTTATATTCCACTTTGTTTGATAAGATCTTGTGGATGATCTTGACAAATCACAGATTTTCTGCTTCAGAGCTTGCAACAGAAATCCATTTATCATAGAAAGAATTTAATCTTTAATGTAGTTGGATTCAGCCCTGCCTTTCCCTTCTTACTCTTAGCCTGCAGTTTCTCTTTACAGCTGTTTAGAACTGAATGAATAAGCATAAAGAAAAGAAAAAAAGCACCTTGTCCGAATGTGAAGTTGTTACAGCCTGGTTTCAGCTGCAGAGTCCTTGCAATGCTTTAGGATTTCTGCCCTGCTGCTGAGTTTGGAGGGTTGGGATGAGTTTAGACAGGGGAGTGAAAGGTAACTGAACAGTGCTGTGCCAGGAGAATTGTTTGTGCTCATTTAGCAATCCCTGACTCCAGTCCAGGCTCATTAGCTGCTCGGCTGCTATTGAATTTCAATTAGGGAATGGTCCCCAGCACCACCAGGGACTTCTGACCCTCATTTGGCCTAAACAGTCAGGCACAAAGACACAGGTCAACTGTGCCTGGGCTGCTGTGGCAGCTCTGGGCACCTCTCTGCATCCCCAAGTGCATTTTAATATTCTCCTTCCCATGGACCTGTGGAGATGCAGAATGAGCTGCCTTTATTTACTGGGTCCCTGGAGGAATTTGGGAATGAACTGCATTAAGAAGCTGCTGATGCCTTGTGGGAAATCTCTGAAACGCATTTTGTTTGGAATCAATTCTTTATGTGCCCCGTAGCATAAATTCTCTGTCTCTTTCCTTCTGCACTGGAATCCTTATGAGAGAAGTTGTTGCCTTTTTGGGGGCAAGATTTCCATTACTGTCTCATCTCAGACTGAATTTCCATGTTTAAGTATATGCTGTTTGAAGCAGCAATTAATGCGAACTTTATTCCCCAGAAAGAAAAGGTTGGGATTTTTTCTCAGGGAGGATCAACAAAAAATAAGGGAGAGGTATTTGCTCAAAAATTTGGTTAACTTGCCTGATGAGGGTGCTAGAGGGATATTCCTCCTTCTATCCCAGGTGGAAATTTTCTAGGCAGGTCTTTTGTTTCTCCTCAGGATGACCTGAGAGGGTTTGAAACCAAGGCCATGTTCTGCAGTATTAAGTATGACAAGAGAACTGGCATCACTTAATTTATTTCAGTTTTAATTTTTTTTACAACACAGATAGCATAGCATATTAAATGCATTGGATATTTTGGGATTCCACCATCTCCCATTTCGCTGCTGTCATCTCAGTTTGTCAGCAAAACAGTATTTTACTAAGAATGAGCCAAGAATATTGGCCAGGATCCAGGACAATACCTGAATCTATCTATGATTCTGTGAATTCTTCCTTTTTCACGTTACTAGAAATTCTGCAGGTATAGTTAGACAAGCTCTGTCTGCAATTACACATGAACAAGTGTATTTTCCATAGATTATATTTTGAATTACTGCCAGAAAATATTGGTTCTCTTCAGTGTAATGTGTGAGAGGAAGCAGGTGGCCACAGCAGCCTTTATTTGTTGTCAGAACATGGGGCTGGGGCAGTGGTTTGACAGCCACAGGCCTGGCCAGCTCTCCACAAGGGCTGGTCAGGAAAATTAAATCACTGATATAATTAAATTAGAGAATCAGTAAGATTTTAAACATTTAAGTCTGGATTAAATCCTTATCACTTAACTTTTATTTCAGAGGTGAAACTCTCTTGGTCTCTTCCAACCCAAACCATTCTATAATTCTATGATAATGACTACAGAGGGACACAGAGAACCACAATTTCTTAACTTTTGTTTAACAGTGACCACTGCAGTTGACACTGTATTTCTGAAAATTAAACTTTAATGATAAAGGAAAGTCTTCACTTGCACATAATACACAAAAGAATAATGATAATGTTTTAATGACGGAATTTATGTTTTAGGATTAGATCCCAGTCCTAAATACAGCTGGATAACGCCAGTGATTTGTATGTAATTAAAATCCAAAACATCTTCTCCTCCTCTGATGGTTATTAGAGCAAATCCCAGGTGGGAGCAGGAGTAACAGCATTTGGCTCTTTGTAACTGTGAAGTCTAACACAGGACTGCTTTATCCTGCGTTTGTACAGTTTCATGAAGCTGAACTGAAATATCGAGTAGCTTAATGTTTGTTCAAAAATACCACACAATGTTTAAAGGTGTTTTACCAGGACTAACATGCCTCTGTTGCCTAATATTGGGCAATAGCTCCCTTTGGAGCTACTACTAAAATAAGGTAATTTTCTAAAATAAATGAAGGAAGAAATGCATAAAAGACATGAAAGCATATGAAGCTAAACAGTAATTATTGTTGGAGAATTACCTATATCGGTGATTGCCCAGGATTGCCTGTTAAAGATTTATTCCTTCATTTTGAGGATGCTCAGTACCCTAAGTGTTATTTTGTGTTATATTAACAAATACCTAAAGCCACTGAGGGACCCATTTGCAGAGCTACTGCAGTGATTTTCTCCCCATCCTGGTTTTATAAGGATGCTGTTCAGATGGAGTGAAGTATAGCAGTGCCAAATTCAGAAAACTCTTATTTTCCAAAAGTTACATAAGCCACTGCTTAGCTACTGCTTTCAGTTTTCACTGAGCACTTCTGCTAAAAATATTTACTCTTTTCAAACCATTACACTGTAAAAGTGTAAATGACAATTCTGAAACATTCACTTGCAATTAATTCCATCTTTTAATTCCATTTTTTATAAAAAGGTTAAGAAGCTCCAGTGACCAGAAATATTAATTTTATTTATACATATATGTCAGAGCCTTTCCAGAACATGCCAAGTGCAAGGACCTCACCCCCTATAATCAACACCCAGGAGTTTAAACAAGCACTCCAGCGGTACTGAGAAAATACCATAATTTAATATTTTGAAAACTTTTCATTAATAGGGAGATTATAGGAACAAAAACAGGGATGCAAAATTAGTGTAGCATTGAGAAAAAAAGACTGTCAGAGAAAACCTCACCTTTGTTTTCAGAGCACAGAGGGGACAAGGAAGGTGAGTGAGGGTAGAGTAGCAGCAGGAGTGGCTCCTCTCTCTGGCACTTGGAACAAAGAGCAGGTGCTTCACACTCATTATTTTATTTTCATATCATTATTTTGAAGCAATATTAGCCCTCCTGGCATGTGGCACTGCCTTTTCTTTATTGCTATTACTACAGATTTTTGCACAGAATTGAAGGGGGAAACTTGCAGAAATGTTTTAATGACTGAAACAAAGGGAGTTTCTCAAAAATCGCAGGGGTTTTGCAGCTGGGGCTGCAGCATATTCCAAACGTGGCCAGGTTTTACTGCTCCTGTGTTGTCTCCAAAGCAGATCAGCCTGATTTTTGTCAAGCACATCCTCCAGAATCCTCATTTTCTGCTGGCTCCCAACTGCATACAGTGCAACAGATTCCAGACCAGTGCACTGAACCCAGAAAAATGACACCAGCAATTATTTCTATCCTTTCACTCTGCTTTTTACTATCTTCGGATGTGATTCATGCTTTTATTTTATTTTTTTTACATCTTCAGGTATTTTCTTTGGCATGACTGACTTAGTTGCTATTTTAGAAAAATATAATGGTAATATGATTTTTGAGGTTCTAAAAAACTATGCACAGTCAGAAGCCAGAAATAGGAGGCCAGGAAAAAAAAAATCTTAAATACTATCTCATTTTAGAGTCCTGAATATTACCTTCAGTCAGAAGCACCAAGGCAAGACACCAGTGGCTTATATTTTTCAAATAAGTGTTTTCAAGCAGGTCTTCACAGAAGAATGGTTTACAAATTTTTACTGATTATTTATGATAAATGTTAAGTGGTTTTTGTCTCAGCAGGAAACTCACTCTTAACAGTTACTGTAGCACAATGTAAAATAATATTACAGTTTGCTGGCAATAATCTATCTTGATTATTCTAAGGATTTATATTTTTATTGGTACGCTGGATTGCAAAAAATGCAGTATAATTTAATTTTTATGATCATATGTGCAGAAAACACTCAAGGCATTAAAATGGTGAAAGAAGAGTTATGCTAATACCACAAAAAAGGATGCAAAAATGATTTATGTTACTTTCCTCTCCTATTTGCAGTTCATTAAGTCACTGTCTTCTTGTAATGACCAAATGTAAATTAAAGTACTTCAGAGAAGAACTTCAGGTTCAAGCATCATTAGAGGAAGAGAAATGGGTTCTTTGATGAACTTGACTGTAGAAATCTATAGAGCACAACTTAATAAGACTGCACATTGATCTCTGATGCTAGAAGGCAGACCTATGATTGAACAAATCTTTTAAATGCATATTTTTCCTTTAAAAAGCAGCATATCAAGCATGAGAATGATTTATTTTTAATATACTTCCAGTTTATAATGTAATACGGTACACTGCACTTGCTTTTTTTACTCACTGGAAACTGAAATCTAGAAAAAAATACCCACCTCTGTGGTTATGTATCTGCTTTTACTCTCTGTATTATGTAGTATCTGTGACTCTGGGAAACAGGATATTGTTTCTAACTAATGAACTCCCAATTCACTCAAAAAAGCATCATTTACATTCCTTCAAAACATGATTTAAAGTTAGTAGATAACTGTAGATGTTAAACATATCTTCAACCTATTTGCTGTCTTTTCTCCAAGAGGAGTTTTTTAACAACTTAATGAGATGGTAGATTGAATTCCACTCATATTTTTGAAATGCCTCTGATTTTTTAAGGTTATTGCTAGGCTGTAACTCATAAAATCTAATTCATAGAATCTGATCCTCTGGAAAGAATAGTAAGCACTTACATGCAACACCTCAGTGCAGCGTAGTAGTGATTCTGCTGCAACAACTTCTATTAGTGTTCAGGAGAAAAAAAGCCTAAATCTAAATTCCAAAAGGAATACAGAAGATTAGAATGGGAATCTCAAAGTTTAAAAGGAGGGTTTTTTTCTCTCCTGTTGAAATAACAAAGATTAATACCCCTTCTGTACCTAAAACTTTCTGTACTAATAGGTCATAACTTACGCCTCATACTTAACACAAAGTTTTTATACACTTTTATTCCAGAAGGATCCCATAGTACCCTCCCTTTCTAAAGAAGTGGAATTCTAGGGCTGTATTCCTTAACTTCCACTTGTTTGTTTTAAAAATATGATGTGCTAAACAGGAATAGCATTTTTTAACGTTTCCCTTCCTTTTGGAGTTCAGGGATCAACACTCTTGGAAAGTCTTGGCACTACTCCAGTTCACTTTTTTTTCATTGGATTGACTGTCAGTGCAGACATGGAAGTTGGAGCCAAAAGCATCCCCCCCAAAATGTCACTGTAAAAGAGCTGTACCAGGACAGGATGGAGCTTTCTGAGCCTCCAGGAGTTTGCTGTAGTTCCATGTCATGCATGAGGAAAAACCCTCCAGCTTTTTGAGCTATATCTGAAGGATATTCTTCCTTTTCTCTCACAAAGCTGTTATTGCAGGTCAACTAACAGGGAATTAAAAAACTACTTCTAAAATTACCACCTTCTTTTCACTTTCAGCTTCTCCAGTTTCCTCTATTTTATCTGCTGCTGAACTTGCCTGTTCAACAGAGCAATCCCTTCTCAGCGTAAACCAATACTGCCTCAGCAGCAAAGCTGCTGGGTATTAAATACAGGATGATGGAGATAATTTTTAATCAGGTTAATGTGCTTTAATTACTGTAAATTAGATTTTATTTCTCTAAGCAAGCAAACGGAATTATTTGGGCTATTTAAAACAGGAACTCTTTAAACAGTCCAAGTCATTTAGAAAACAGATAAGCATTTTCATCTTTGTTCTGATGTGACAGTAACTTTATGCTATGAGAAGTATTTTTCTGAGAAAACAGGTCTCACAAACGCCATGAAATTGAATTTAATGCTCATTGATACCAAGCCTCCTGAAATCATAAAGAAACAAAGATTAAGCATGAAATTAAAAAAGCAAAAGTGACTTACTCACAGGGAAAATTCAGTTCTTAGAACAATAAATCCTGCCTGGGAACCCCTCTTGTCTTTTCATGGGATAAAGCCCTGTAAGCAGTACATTATCCTCATGTCCCACATTATTAAGATTCCCTTGACTGGATCTCTGCACCCCTGCACCCCCTTAAATTTTAGCTGAGTTCAGAAAATGCATTTCCCAAGAAAAATTTTTGTGCCAGCCAAGCCACATTTAATGAGCTAAGTGAGTTTATCTGGAATCATCTCAACAGCTGCAATTTCTGACAACATGAAAACACTTTGCAAAAGGCATTGCTGATCTGCCAGTGACACATTTTACCTTGAAATACCCTACACTTATGTCTTTTTTGTCCAAATTAGATGTTGAAAAGAGATTTTTATCCCCTCAAAATGGTTATTCAAAACTTGTCTAAATGTAAGACTAATAAAGCCTGCCCCTTAATTTCAAGCTAAGGGCCACATAATGGACATGAAAAGCATATGTGTGATGGATTTGTGTGACAGAAGGCATGACAAACACCTTGTCACAGCTTCATAGAGAAATCAGATGGAAAGGTTTCACATCTGGATTATTCAAAATCTTGGTCTGTGGCAAGCAAGACTTTGTCTTCCAGCTAAAGTAATCCTAAATCATAGTTTTATGCCCTCTGCTTTGTTTTATAAATTGACATAACAGATAACATTCTAAAGGTATAGAAAACGAGATGCCCTAGCAGCTTTCCTAATTGCTCAAGACTGTTCTGGACTTAAATTTATTTGGCACAGTGCACTGTTAACTGAACCTTTGGAATATAAACAGCATGGGAGCAGAGAGGACTTTAAAGCTCTTACATCATTCAAAACAAACATAAAACAAAGTGCAAGGATGGCAACAAAGTGATTTATAAACTGAGAAATGGCACTTCAGTTGTTTAATTTTTGCCCAGATTCTGATAATCAGCAGTGGTGCCTTTGTTTCCCATCTTCTTCCCTCCACCCTCACCCCTTTGGTTTTGGGTAATAAGTAAAAAGATTCTATGAAAATCCCTCCATTTACACTAAGTCTGAGGATTAGACTTCCAACAGGAAGTTTTTCTGAAAACTTCAGGAGACTTCTACTTTCTGTGCAAACCTCCTGAGAGGCAGAAATGCTCAGAAGAGACTCTGCAGTGGAGCTGTTTCGGAGCTCTGTTACTGAGAGATTGCAGCGATGCTCTTGGCCTCAGGTAGATGTTGGTGCTGTTGTGGATAACTGGAGACACAGAGTTAGCTGAAATCAAACAGTTACTGAGGGGAATGCAAGAAGCAAATATTGAGGAGGCCCAGTGAGAAACTCTGGCAAGCTGAACACAGTTTTCATTTTTACTTTGGCAATGAGGCATTGAGGAGTATCTGGAGTATTTCGTATCTGGGCTGAAAAGCATGTGAAATCAATAGACAGACTGTAAGATCCTCTTGATCTTCTTGTATATTTAAATATTAAACCCTTCTCTATCTTGAGAGAAGGAACTCTGCCTTACAAGCCCTCTCTGTGATCCTGGGATTCCATTTCACTGCTGAGAGTGACAATGACAAAGCTTTCCTCTGTCCTTCCCCTCCTTCCATCCTCCTGGGTGTGTTTGGAGCTCTCTTGTTACATTTCTGACTAATGTAACAAAAATCTTTTGTTAACAGATTTTCTGAATGTTACTTACGATCAACTGAATTTGAAAGTATACAATATTTGTATTGTATAATAAAAGAGAGGATAATTTTTATAGGTTTTATATGTTAGGTAATCAGCTTCACAGATGATCAAAGATTAACTTTAAATGGATGCTGCTAAGAAAGATCTTCAGTCGTAAATCAGCTTTTCTGCTTTAAACCTTTCTCTTTAATCCTCAACTTCAAGTAATTTTATCAATAGCTAAAATTGGAAAATCTTTTAAACTACAGAAGTATAATATAATCAGATGAGCCTCAATGCTATCTTTTATTTTCTTGGGATAAGTGTAAGAAAGCATAACTTCAAGTAATTTTATCAATAGATAAAATTGGAAAATCTTTTAGTATAATATAATCAGAAGAGCCTCAATGCTGTATTTTCTTTTCTTGGGATAACTGTACGAAAGCATAAATACTTTGTCTTCTTATAAACTGCTCTGTACATCAGCAGCGATATAAAATTCTTAATAAAAAAAATCTGGATCGTTTTAAAAAACAAACTGAATCAATCTAAGGCCTTTTTCTCAGTCACATAATATTTCAGAGACGTTTCCATGTCAGGATTTAAGGCCAGGCTGTACAGACCCAGCAGCACCTCCCAGCACATGTGTGCAGGACTTGTTAGGGGTGCAATGACCACATCCTGCACTGCTCATGGGAATGCACCTGGGGTGGAATGAGGAGTAGCCAAGAGAACCACTTCCACCAGTTACTTTGTCTGCAGCATAAATACTTCTGCAGTGGCATAAATAGCACGCAAATGAAGGCTAAAAGGTTTTTTTTCTGAGAAGATAGTTTGTGTAGTCTACTTTTTTCTGAGTAATCTTATTTTTGCTGTTTAATGCCTAATTATCTTGCTTTAAACTAATAGTTTTCTCTACCATTACACTTAGGGGAGAGCAAAGGGTACCTAGAGTGTAAAATTTGTTCACCCATCTTGTTTGACCAGATTGCTTCTGGAAATGCCCATCTCCCTGCATTGATGCAGCCTCAGTGAAACTCAACACTTCCAATCAGAGGAGCTGAATCCCACTTTAGGAACCAGATCATTAACTCAGCTGCACTGGCACAAATCCGGAGTACTCTGAGCTGCATTGCTCAGTTTATGCTGAGTGACCCAAGCCAATCCCAACCTCAGCATGCTTCAATCAACTCCAAATACCCAGCTTAGAAAGGAAACTTTAAAACCAGATTTGATATGAAAACATTCCCCAAGACCCTTGCTAAGTGGTGCAATATCATATCCACAATAATGAATAATAAATGCAATAACAGTAAAATGCTATCACTACTGCAAAAAAAAAAAAACCAAACCACATAAAATGAGAAAAACTGCTCATAGGAAGTGTAGTGAAAGGAAAGAAAATAACCAGAATTTAGAAAATATTTTATGCCAATTTTAATTACTTTTAGACTTGCTTACAGCAAGTGAAAGGTAAACAGCTTTCAAATTAAAATGTCATCTTTACAACTTCAGTATTCTTGTTTATCAGACTGGGAGATCTGATTTTACTGGTATTTAAATTGAGTTTGCAGACATATTACTCCACTATTTCCAATGCAGCTACTCCTGATTTGTACAATGTAAGAGAGAATACAATCTTACACGCTTTGTTTTGACAGTGTGCATATTTTTCCATGCAATTTAAATAATCAAATCCATTTCCCTCCTTATGCATCGGTCACATCTCATGAAGTTGGTAAATACTTCACAACTCCAGTAAACAGCAGAAGAGGAGTTTGGAAGAAAAACTACACATAGTCATTAAAAAGACAGAGCATAAAAACTACCACAGCTGCAGGGCAGCAGTAATGTTCCAGACAAACTCTAAATTTGTATTCAGCAGTAAGAGTAAAACCAGATAGAAACTGTCACACCCTGTGCTATGGAGGCTCAACCTGCAAAATCTAACTGCAAAGAAATGCACAGAGATGGTTATAAACTGCTTCTGGAATGTCATTGGTAAGAACAAAAATTGCTCTGAAAAAGGCTACAGAGTCCACTTAAACATTTTACGTTAAAACATTTAAGAGATGAATGTTACAAGCTCTGTGTTTCTAGGAAGAACAAATAAAGTAGGGCTGAGAGAAATTCCTGACTGAAGAGTAAAGGCCTTGTGTTGTGTCTATCAGACACTGACAGGTACCAGTTCATGAAGACTTGATATAGTGAGAGAGCAGCTAAATATTTCAGCTGAATATTTTTAACCTCATGTAATTACAAACTTAAGGAGTATCACTGACAAGAAAAGCAGAGGAATGGAGGCCTCCTCTCAAGGCCATAGTGCCTTTTGGGTACATGAAGAAAAGAAGATCAGCTTGCAAGACTTCAGGATGTTTCACAGAACACATTGTCCAGATCAATTTGGAGACTCTCAAGTACTAAGAGCATGAACTGCTTCACAGGGGAGATTCCTTCATAGCCTACTAGCTCTCACTGTTGGAAAGTTTTTCCTGATATTCAGTCTCAATTTTCTATTTATTTCTTCCCATAATTCAAGTTATATGGTTCTTGTGGCTCAGCAGTGTAATCCAGGATCACAGTCTTAGTCTTTCCTTTTACAATTTTACTGCCTTCTAATAATTTACAGCCTGCAAAGCTCTCTAAGGAGATATTCAAGGGGCCAATTGAAGAAGAAGAGGAATTTCCATGCCTTGGGACTGTTACCTGAGGAGAGATAACCTGTCATACATTACTTCTCTGAGTAGGATGTAGTGACAGACACAGGATCTGCTATACTGCCTCCTATAACCCTGCCCATGGGTAGCATGAATTTTTTTTTTTTTTGGTTAAAATACACATCTAGGGCTAAATTGGACTCTGGTTCCCTTTTTCTGAGCTGTAGATGAACATCCTAGGAACAAAAACACTTAGAAGCAGTATGTGGAGCTATTGGGATGGCTCAGAGCAGACAAGTAACATTTCATTTGACTTAAATTTGAATCAGCATTTGAAACAAATTCAGGTGCTCAGAAAGTTTTAAATTCCCCCTCATAACTTTCAGTGTGGGGATTTTTCTTTATCTTGTCCCAACTATCCAGTGTCAACTGAAGAAATCATAGAAACAATAAAGGTGCTATGGCAGCAGCTTTCATTTATTGCTGGTGTTTGAATCCCATGTCGATGGTGCAGAGTGTGTTGGACCACAAGGAAATACAAACAAAAGCAAAATGGTAGCTATTATTCATTCTGCTGGCAAAGTATAAAAATTGGGCACTAAAACCAAGGAGCTGTAAGGATTCTTGTGCAGAACTTATATGTTTTTCTGAAGTTTGCATCATCACATCTGTGTCACACTGGTCTCACTAACCCNGTATGTTTTTCTGAAGTTTGCATTATCACACGAGCTGGAGACTAAACAAGTCTACACCGTGTCACACTGGTCTCACTAACCCTCTGCATGCTGCAACGTCTTCCTTAATAGAAACCTAGATTAATTATTTATGTTGTGTGAGTAAATAAAAATGGAAACCTGGACTCCTTTTTTCAGACCTAACATTTTTAGCCTAACACTAAACCTCTGGTACTCTAGCACTTTATTCACTTAAGTTTCATATGGTTCTGGTGCATGTTTCAAGCATTCTATACTCAGCCATACTTAAAAAGCAAGTAAGATAACAAAGCTAAAGACAGTCCAATAAAAATCCAGTTCTTTTTAAACAAAGAGCTAAGAAAATGTCAGTGAAGATGAGCTACACTTTTTGCTTATTAAAGCTAGATTTGATTTTAACCTGTTTAGACTTCGGCCTGTTTGACCTGGACAATTTGTTTTGGGGCCAATTTCTAACCGAAAGAGAAAAACCTACAGGTTCATCCAGACACATTGTCACTCAACTTTTCCAAAGCTCCAAACCTGTGTGTTCCATCAGCAGTTTATTTCCCATTGAATCTTCCCAGCACTGCTGTTATTCTGCACTGTAAAACTCACCTGCCAGCTCTGAGGATGTCAGCCCCGAGCAGGGCTCCCTCCCTGCCTTGCTCCTGCTGTGCATATCCATCCCTCTCCCATTCCCTCCATGGAAAAACATTGTCATCAGGTATCCACACTCTTCAGGGCAATAAAATCAGCATTACTGCTTTGATGCCTGTATTTTACAGCTCTGTGGAGCAGGTGCAGCCTGGAAACAATGGTGCTGTATCCTGGGAAGTTGTGATGCTTGCTCCTCCTCTGTTGTATTATCTGGACTAATTTGCTCCGACGATGCAGGAGAAGATAGAAGGAGCAGGCAGAGCTGAGAAATATTTCTTCTATTTGAATCCCCCTAAGAAGGTAAATTGCCTCCGTTTAGGAATTCCTGAGCATCTCAAAATGTCCTTCTATCAAAAAATCTAATCATGCATAAAGCTTCAGGTTCAAAACAGATGTAAGGACAGGCCCTGTGTTCCCTACTTGTGAGAGGGAATGGGAAAAATAGGGCAAAACCCATTTAGGACAGCTTTTTCTCATGTATTTCCCTCTTTTAGCCACAACTCCAAAGGAGATAATGTGACCCTTAGCTTTTAATTAGGTTTCCTATGTTTGTGCTGTTTCCAGGTGAGAACCTCTCAGAGTATCAAACTAAAACTTTTGGGTGTTTTGCCTAGCCCAAGAGAAGCTGTGGGACTCAAATTACGCCAAGCAGCAGCCTATTAAAGGAGCCTGACTGCAAGGGGGTTTGTGAAAACGGCCCAAATATTGCTGTTAGCTCTGTAAATCTCCATTATACAACCCCTGAACCCTGTTTTAATTTTTGATGATGTGTTTGTGGCCTCCACAAAGCAGCTGCTCACTATTTGTGTTTCTCCTGTGCCTAGGGACTGCTAACATGGATTGGGCATCACCGTTATTAAGCCAGGTGCTATGAAATATGTAAAGCTATTTCCCAAAGAGAATTGCTTCCATTAGCTTTTTTTTTTTTTTTTAACAACTGTTAAAATCCTTCCTGCAGCTATCTGCCATCTCAGCTCACTCTGGAAATGCATTTTTCAAGCTAATGCTTCAGACAGCTTTAAGGGATGCCAGCAGCCAGCAGATGAGCACAAAGAACAGTGGACACAAAGAACAGGTCACAGAATTGAAAATTTTACTTTTTCTTCTATTAGTATAAATCTGGAGTAATCTTAATGTTCACTGTGCATGCACTGTTGTATGCATTATTTCAGTCTCTAATGCTTTGCTTTGCTCCCCTCTTCTTGAACACACTGGGCAGCAACACTGCTAATGAGGCTATTGTGACTTTACAGCACTGCAAAAACTGAGATCATGGCTAAATTAAACTTTTTTATTTAACTTCTTTTTTTTTTTTGGATACTCTGTGAATATATAAAGCATCTATACCTATATAAATGCATAGGAAAGCAACCCAATATAAATGTATACTGAAAAATAACCTTGATAAAAACAGACTGGCTTTCTGAGGAACCACTGATAAAGAAAATACATATAAATGATGCAATGGCTAAAACACATGGCTGAATGTATGTGGCTTTTCAAACCACTTATTAGAAATGAAGCCTTTGTAAACACCTGCTTGGCTGTTTGAAGAACATTTCATAAAGAGTCTGATGAAGCAAGTTCAGATGAAACTGGAAGGGCTACCCAGGCAACACACAGCCAGTTCCACTGAGAAAATAGTATTTCTACAGGATGCCACTGGATGAATCATTGTTGACATTTTTACGTGAAGAATTCCAATTAATTTTGCTCTGTATAGAGGAAATACTTGTTTTTAAAATGGACAAAAATAAGAATATTCAGCTGATGCCTATGTGTCATGAGCATGGCAAGCGCCAAGGGGACAGACCCACAGCTTCATCTCATCAGCATTTCACCATTTTAAAGACTTTCCACAACTAACTCGAAAGTTTTATACTGCTAAATTTATATAGTGGTGGCTTTTATTTTTCCAGTTCAGCTCTGAAAAGTTCTCAGCAATCCTAATTTCTCCCCTTTCTTTCTCTTTGCTTTCTTTTTTTAATCTGCCATCATCACATGTACCGTGGCAGCTGTGTAGTGTGTAAACTCATTTCTGATTTTTACACGGGGCTGTCAAGACAAATCTGCTCAGGAAGGCACTGATTTGCCACTGGTATCTCAGGGCATGCCCTTGGCTTTGGAGTCATTACAGTGAGAAAAGATTCCCTTTTTCCTTATGAGAAACTCTTTTGGCTTGGTTGGATTATAAGGAGCTGAACATGCAGGTGAAAAGGGATCCTTTATCAGGACAATTCTTTAAGTCCATTGTGAGGGGCTGATCTGCTATGGAGAGAGGTCTGAGGAAGCACTTGAGAACACAATAAAAAATGCACCTTGAATGTCCATCTTTGCAGGTGAGGAGTGTGTTATTAACATTGAACATTCTCAGCAGTGACACCTGGTGAGCCCCTGGTGGACAGAGGGACTGGGAACTGGATATGAGGTTTACAAGGGGGTTTTACTTGCCAAGTTATGTACCTGTACCAGTGGTGCTGTGCTCTGGCAGTGAGCAATGGTATTGTCCTTAGGTGGCTGAGCATGGTTAGAGAGACCAGAAGTTATCTTCCAGCTGTCAGAAGGTCTGGAGATAAGGGGGAGCCTCTTACTCGTGAACTGTTGGTGCTGGGACTCTAAGCTTCACTGAAAATAGGTGAAATGAAGGAAAAAATGGACAGTTATCCTACAGATGGGTTTTCTATTGAGCTTCTTCTGATGGTTCTTCTCATAGCAGATAAAGATGCAGCCCAAATGAAACCTGAATGCTGGGTAAGGGGTAGGTAACAGCTCTGTTTTCCCAAATCTGTCTATTACTGCTCTTCCTTAATTTCCCCTCTGTTTTTCCTAAGACCTCCTTTATATTGTTCCGCTTTCAAGGCCAGAGCTCTAAAAGCTGAATTGCTGATTAAGGCCTAGTTTACCTTTTGCAGATCTGCATTGTGACTTTAACCTTGCTCCGAGACAAAGCCAGAGAGAAACAACCCCTGCAGAGTGCTCAACGTGCACCTTGCACAGGAGCTGTAGGGAGCTGGGATTCCACACTGACAGGGTTCTGCCAAGGCTGCACACAAGCACAAGTGCAGCAGGACACTTGATATAGAAGTTTTATACAGGACTATTCTGCTAGTCAAGCTTCTGCCTTGAGAAACAATTCCAGGTGTTCAGTGCAGTTCTCCACAAAACCAGCAGAACATTTTCATGGGCACTTCTGTCAGCATGTCTGGCCACCTAAAATAGTTTTGTCTGTAGTTATCTGAAAACCCATACTTTCTTTCCTGTTTTTCTGCCTTTCCCTGAACTACATCTATTCTCCAGATTTCTTTACAGCCTTCTCATATGAAATATAAACATGGGGAGTGTGAAACAGAAACACTGCACTGACATTCTCCCCTCTCTTTGATGATCCCACTTTCTCTATCTGGAACATGTCTCTTCTTGAACAACATATTTATTGCTGACACAGCTTTCACTGTGTATATTTAATACAGAAAACTGCAAATCTGTCTTGTTTGAGCTCACAGTATTAGCATGGCTATTTTTAAATGGGATAAAGTGGGCTGGTGGGAATGTGCATCAGGTTTGCCAATTTTAGACTGGAATATTAGGAAGAAGTATAAAACGGGCAGAATACGCTGCTCTAAAAATGCCTGTATTTTCAAGAAGGCATGTTTGCAAGTGCCTCTCTGATCAGCAAATCAGTCAGTTGTCTACCAAAGAGAAGCTGAGCATAAAACAATGCATTCAATGGCAGATGAACAGAGAAGTAGAACAGGATCTTATGGGAATCCTCTAAAAACACAGATTTCTGGCATTCCAGACAGCTGTGAGAAACTAGGTTTGGTTTATGAATGTTCAACAAAACTGTCAGCTCAGTAATGTGACATGTTTAACCCAAACACTTCTAAACAGATCTGCAGCAGGGTTTTCTTAGCATTCTATTAATTCAATGAACAATGTAAACTTGTAGTGTGAGAGTAAAACTGTAGCTATATATCCATGGGTTTATATCAGTACAGGTTTATACTTTAGGGATTTCAAACAGGCTTAACTCATATTATGGGTTGGTTTATTTTTTTCCTAATTAGTCATGTATGACCTGTATTTTAACAGTTCTTCCCTGAATTTCAGAGATGTGAAATGGTTCCAACTCACTATGAACATGCTACAGTCAGCACACCTTTCATTTCTGAATAGAGTACTGGGCAGAAATATATCACAGCATCTTTGGAAACATCTACATTCTCTTGATAGCACAATTATTGATTTCTTAATCCTGTTAACAAGAGGTTAGTGGCATAAAAGGCATGGTCTGTGGAAACGTCTTGTTTCACAAGTCATCAAAGATGTTTAGTTTGTGTCAAATTATGTGTGGATACATTACAGGAACATTTTAGTTCTACTCTAAATCTGTAATGCTGAGCAAAGCACTTTATTCATGGATAATCATAGGATATTTCTGGGTTGTGTCCTGGTATTTCATTATTAATTTGAAAAATGCATTGAAATAAATGCAATTAATCTGTATAAGGGAGTAAAAATGGTGCTTTGGGTCCTATATAGACCATTAATCTTCTGCAAATCAAAATATGCAATGTATTATGCATATTTTCACCCTCTCAAAATCTACCCAGAGGAGTAGTTCTCCTAGCAGATATTACCAGTGGTGCCAAGTGTGTGTGAGAACCACAGGCAAAGCAGAACAGAATATGAATACATTTTCCAGAAATTTCAAGAGAACACAGACATTGTTACCCTGACCATTAAAAGCTGCTCATTCTTTTAATTTCCTAGTAAAACTGCCATTTTAAGAAGTGCTGACATTTCTGCAACATCCCCTGTTCTGAAATCATAGGTATTTAGAAGAATATTTATCAGTCATTTCCCAAATCCAGGGCCCAATCCCACAGACACGGGAAGAGTTGTGGGATGATTCACACATGTAAATCCAAAGCAGCTCCATTGTCCAACCAATTATTTTTCACAGCATGAACCAAGTGCATTTTGACAAGTGCAAACATCCACCTCACCCAGGTGAGAGTGGAAAATGAGGCCCATCAGAGAAATGCTGCCTCAGAGGTAACAAAGAGTACCTACATTCCGAAGGAATACATCTCTCCTGACGGAATAAGAAGTGACAAGATTTCCTTACAAAACTTCCCAGAAGTCAGTCCTAATGCAGAACTGTAAGAAACAGTTTCTGCCATTTATCCTCTGCAGGATGTAAACTAACTCAAAATCCTCTGCAAGTGTTTGGGCTGTGAAGGGAAGAAAGGAGGGGAGATGAAACAAAAGAGAGGAGCAGCCTTGACTCCTGAAGTGAAGCACAAACACTGCTCCAATTAAGCTCTATACTCTGAATTTCTGTACCAGCCCATGAAGCTGCTCTGTGCTTCACAGGAACATTTGTGACAGACTAGGGGCCACACAGGCACCTTCCCATCCTCAGCACTGAGAGCCTGCCATGAATATGCACACAGAACAAATAAAGTGACAGTGTTTATCATACAAAGGATGAAACCCCATCCATCTTGTGCTTTTGCTGTGGGATGCCTGGTTTTGTGTATTCTTCTTAGCTCCTGCTCCACCTGTGTGCAGGTTCCATCCTTCCTCACCCCATTTCAGCACTTAAAATCCTACAGCTACATCCCAGCTCCAGTCCCAGCTCCAGTCCTGTCATTTGCACTGTCAGCTGTCACACTAGCCCTTGGAAAACTCTGAGGGTAACAACTGCTCTGCTGAGATGGGGCTGACATTTATCCATCAAGGAGACTCCCATGGGAAAGCTTCAAAGCCCTCTTCGTGAGTTTTTGCATCTATCCACTACAGCAATTTATACTTCATCATCATAATCTGCTTGTGAAATAGGTAAATACTGTCATTTGCACCTTCCATAACCCAGCCTAAAACACTTCAGTGCCTTTAGATGCCAACTGGGCACCTCTGGACAAGCTGGGCTGAGTCTGAGACAGAGAATTCCCTCTGAGGCAGAGCTGATAGGTCTCTTCACCTTCACCTCTCTGGCTGCAAAATACTTCTAAGTTTATACTCTCAGGCCAGGGTAGGTATCACATAAACACTTTGATGTCTGCTGTGCTTGTTTCCCTCTATCTCACAAATACAGTGTAGGAAAATCTGGGTCAAGTTAGATGTAAAATGCACTTTTCCAAATTACACACCAGATAAATAAGGGAAACTCCCACTTGCATCAAAAGCAGTTATGTTCACCTAAGCAAAGCTATGATTTGGTTCCTCTGTTCCCAGATACTCATTTCTTAAGTAGCATCTTTCTAGAGAAAAATATTGGCTTGGAAAGCTGACAAAATAATAAAAATGCAAGGGGAGCTCACAGACAACATCAAACATATTTGAAAATATTAATTTCTCCCTAATTCACAATCAGGCAGCTTATTTACATAAAAAGTGTAAACCAAGCAATGGACAAATACAGGTTAAACAAAAAACTAGAATAAAACCCAATTTAAACAATACAGAACATTGCTAACCATTTGAAAATCGTATAAAGTAGAACTGCAGGATGAATCACCACAAAATTCCCATTTAGAAGAATGGACTTTTCCCCTATCTTCCCATGAAACTCTGACTTCTTACCTCTGAAAATGTTTTAATGAATTCTCTAAACTATTTCCTCGGCAGAAAACTCTCTAAATGAGTCACCAATGCTACAGAAAGGGGAAAGGACAATTTTAAATGTTCAAAATACCAGATTGAACAGACTTGCAACTGCACAGGTAGCATACACACAGATAGAGGAGCGTTGCTTCTTCCACAGCACTCTGGTGCTCTGCATGTACAGTCTGGTGACACCAGTCTGTCCTACAGGAGGAGAGAGCAGCCTTGGTGACACTGTGACACATTTCTGAGACATTCCTTGAACCAGAAGCTCTTTGGAATATTGCTCCTTACAATTAACATGGAGGAACAATAATGGACTGACCAAAGAAATGCAGAGAATGGAAATTTAAAAAAACAACAAACCCAAGAGCTACACTGACCAAAATACATTGTTTTAAAGGAATTTATTCTAGGATGCAAGTTTCCAAGAAAGGGGGAAATATCCACACATCGATGACCTTGAATGTCACTCCTGGTTACCCCTGGCAACAGTCAGAGAACAGCTGGGTTTTGATAAAAGGAAAATGCAAGGGAGAGCAAGGACCAATGTTGCCAGTGAGTTTAATTACCTGCTTTCATGTTTGTATTAACAAGTGGTTTCTGGGGTGCTGGGCTTTTTTAGTGTTGAATCCACGGGGATGGTAACACCCTGTGCTCTTGCTGTTCCAGGGCCAAGTGTCTTTCTCAGGAACAGGTGGCTCTGGCAGTCCCTGACCTGCATGGGGCAGCTGCCCCACTCCTGGTCCCAACCCTTGTTGCCTCTCCCCTCCAGGAGTCTGCTGAGCCCACCGTGCCATGGATCTGCATTCCCTCAGCAGCAGTATCTGATGCTGGCCATCAGAACAGAGTAAAACATCCTGTATTTCAGGGAAATAATGAGAATATTTATCAGGAAACCCAGGGAGGGATTGATACCTGGTTTAGTAAGCAGGTACCATGCTTTCCTTTCCTGCCCCCAAGAAACAGTCAAATTAATGACCCCATTTCCTGGCAAACCCAGAAACTCTACTAATTTTACTGATGAATCCTAATACAGTGATCACTGCCAAGAATTTATTTCAGTGTTTGATGTGTGGTGAAGCTAATGTAATTTGAAAATTATAACATTGTAAGATATGTAGTGACATAGGATTGATTTAAAAACGCAATTTAAATGAATCACACGCTCGGTCCCCTGGAAAGATTAGTTATGGCCAGTCAAAAAGATAGAGATGAGACTGAAAACAAGGGGTGTGGATTGGAGGCAGCTGAGCTTCCCCATATTGGTTGTCACTGCTAATCCAGCCTGGAGCACACACTGGGATGGTTTTAAATCACTGTGCATGTTGGGTGAAGACATTTTTCTTGGATATGAACTCAATAACATCTAAAGAAGCTGTTCAACCAATCTGCAATAAAATCTACTCAATAAAATCACCAATTCTCCACAGCTACCAGCCCACAAAAATCTTGGTGATCTTCAGTCTTCAAATTAATGAGCTGTAAGGAAACCTGGAATTGTTTCTCCTAAACAATTCAGTCATGTGATTAAAAGGAAACGTGTAAGATGCAAGAGTCAGCAAAGAGATTCTACTTTGAGGTTTTGTTTGATCTGAAAAGCCAACCATCTCATCTGTTGCATTCACTCTCCTTTAGGAAACATTAATCTGCACAGATGGTGAAACCCAGTAATCTCTGCTACCAGCTGCAGAGTGGAATTTTTAATGAAATGGGAATTTGAAGGTTTTCACAGAAAGCACTAGAATCACTCCTATTATTTCCTGTGATGCCCAAATTACTTTGACTGTTATTTGACATCTCTTGTGCTGTAAATACATCCTCCACGTGGGTTCAGTCACTGCCCAAATACCATTTCAAAATGGCCTTTGTTTGCCAAAGCCAGACTTTGAAAGCTTTCCAGTCAAAGAGAAATAAGCTCTCCACTTACAACCTGTTATTTGGACACTTTATTTTACCTCTTTTGGAGATTTAAAACAGTCTTACCATGTTTGTAAACTGAAGTGAAGCCAGATGATGAAACATAAAACAAGATTTGTAAAGAAGGGTGACACTTAAAAGCCACAGAGTAACCAGCAGTTTTTCATCTTTGTGATGTAAAGATTTTGGCTGAAGAATGTATGCCAGCACTTAGGTTTTCGGATAAAAAAGCCACAACAAAACATAGAAACAAGGAGAAAAAGGAAACCTGAACTAGAAAAAGAATTATAAAGTAGCAGTTTGGAGCCAATACCAAGTCAACCTACAACAAAGTATGTGAATTAACAGTTTGAAAATCATAAAAATAGAGAGATATAAATTTTACCTTGAAATTTAGGTTAATAATGTGATTTCTTTATTAGCTAATGATACATTTGAGAATAGCAGTATTTCTTTTAGAGAATTCTTCCAGTACTTCTTTTTATAGGACATTAGAATTACAGTGCAATTAATCAGATTCACTGAGCAAGACCTTACACACATGTGCAGGACAGGTGTTTCTCTTCCTAATGAAAGATGATGGATTTGCCTTTCTGATGTGTTTTTCTCTGCAATTCTGCCATTAAGCAAGTTTTGCTTCAGGGGTTGCAGGACTATGACCTACTATAGGAATATATTTAAAACAGAGTTTTGCATTTGTATTGGAACTACAAAGTGTACATATGGGGGCAACCACAGACATAAATTTAGTGTAAATTTAGAGAAGATTCTGAATGAGCCATAATCCCAATCAGAAACACATTCAAAACTGTGAAAGCAGTAGGAAGTTTACTGCCAGAAGGACCAAATCCTGTGATAATCCCCAGGTAAAACAAAGCTCTCTTCATTGGTTTTCCCTGCATTGGCATGCAGGAACATGAAGAACAGAAAACAAAACAGATAAAGGGAAAGAAATCTTAAAATATACCCAGACCTTGCTATTTTCTCTAAAAATACTTTAAACATTTTTTTTTTTTAAAAAAAAGAATTGATATCTAGGCCTCATTTCCAAGTAGTTTATTAAGGGCTTCTTACTGATCAGTGCAGCAGAGTTGTAAACTGTTTCAAATTGAGGAAGGATAATGCAGAATGCCTGTTTGTAAGAGCAGAGATTCTGTCTCACCATCACAGTTACCTCAGATATTGCAGGAAAAACAAGGTTTTGGGAATAAAAACTTATCTTGCCTTCCTGTGTCACAAAATGGGCAAATTCAGACAGGGGCGAGAGTCAGTATTGTTCATGTGACTGCAGATGAAACCTGGCAGTCCAGATAGAAAAAAACAAGGACAAGGAGGTGCTCTGCAAATTAGACAAATTCAGGGCTAAATTCTGAAGTCTTTGCTGCATTAGAATGAAAACAATTGTACTGTACAGCACTGAAAATATGATGATATAAGTGACTAAGTAAGGATTTTACTCCTGGGGACTGGAGACTTATGTTTTACCCACCTTTATCTACTGGTTAATCTGGTCAGAACCAGAAGGCCAGAGGTTCATAAAATAACCCAAGGGTAAAGTAAACAGTTTTGAAAAGAAAAAAGTAAATTATTTGTGTTATGTCTGTGCAGCCTCCATGGCAAAGGTGACATCAAAGTGTTCGGTCAAATCAATCAGTTAAAGGACTATAAAATATGAATGCAGAGGGAATAGATGAGATTGTGATGTGAATAATAAAATAGCCTATAAAGCACCTGAAATAAATCAATCTTCCTTTCATGCAGCAAATATAAAATACAGTATATTTCGTATTAACTCTGGATGAAAAGAAAATCTATTCAGATGAAGATGCAATATTAGAAGTCTATTTAATCTAGTGGAGGACAACACTGCCCTAAGTGATAATTTACTTCACAGAAGTTTAAGAGTCAGAGTTTTAAAACTAATTCAGTCCTTGAGATGCAAATAAACACTTGAAGTGATTTTGAGAGGCAAAGACATATTCTGGCAGTAAGTTCTGTTGATGAAAATGGGATTCAGAACATTCTCAAATCTTCATTAGGTATGGAACTGTGTTGAAAATATGGTTCCAGGAGTCTTGCAAAGTTTCCTCTGAAAAATTTGTAATGGGAATGGCTTTATGTTTCAGATTAAAAAAAAAAAGAAAAAAGGAATAGCTTTGTTTCTCTTCAATTAGTCATTACTTTGACATTTATCCCTAGAGTGCAGAAAACAACAGAATTTGTGTTTTTAATTACAATGAGCAACAAACATTTTGATGGAAACTATAACGGGGGAAAAGCCCCACCAAATCTATTTCAATCCAAGAACTCCCACTAAAAGCATCGAGCTTTACTGACTGCTTATTAGAAAACATTCTTTTATTTATATATAATACACAGGTGAAATTCATGAATGAAAAATGTAACATATTTTGAAAAAAACCCCAGAAAATCTATTTACAAAACCAGTCTTGCTTTACTCACAATTATTGAAAATTTAGAAGAATAAACATCCTATTCTATTTCTCCAAATCTGCTCTCTGTATTATTCTGACTATATCTGAAGGTACACAATAAATATCAAAAGCTACCTGAGGATGTTTTTTACTTCCTATTCATTACAGAGCCTGACAAGAGAAGAGTAAATGCAGAACAGAGTTTGAGGATTAACCATTGTGAGAAACAATCCAAATCAGTCTCTGAGAGCTTCTTTCCCAACCTGAAATGGGAACAAAGAACTCATATCCCTTTTTGAGAAAAATGAGATTCCTAAAATATGTTTTCTGTCATTAGCTGTAACTCCCATTCTGAATGTGACAGCTGAAATCCTTGGCATGTTTTCAAGTAACACCTGAGGATTTTCTGCCTTCCCAAGAAGCAGTCAGTTGTTCTCTTCCTCGTTCAGGATGTGACATCTCTGCACTCCTTGAAAAGGCACAGCACAATCCACAATTAGCAGAGCAGTAATCCTGGACGTATCCCAGTGACTGCAGATGCAGTACATTTTTCCTGGGTGTGTTTTTACTTATAATACCAGTGCTCCAGGTTTGTCATCTCTGCTTATTTCTGCAAGCAGTTCTTGCAATTCCCCACAGAGCTGCTGTGCCAGGAGCACCCTGGTTGCCTCTCCATGAGGGTAAGGAATGCCCCTCTCCCTCTTGAGCCATGGTTTTAGTGGTTCAGGATTTGCCCTAGATAAACCTAACAGGGCACAATGGATAAAGACATTCAAGGATAGATTTGCGCTTCAGTAATACTGGTGCAAATCCAGAATTATGCTGGATTTGTGTTTATCTGAGACAAGAATGTAACGTACACAGGGTTTATACAATGCTACTGTGATGTTTTTCCATGTATAAATGAGTAAATATCAGTTTCCCTAAAACACTGCTCTTGTAGAAATTATTAAAGGACAAGATGAAAGAAAACAAAAACCTCAGCCAGCTCCTACCTGGAATTACCAATCAGATATTTCCTGATCACTTTATCTATGAATTCTGTTTCACAGCGTACAGCTTCAGTCTCAGCTGGTTACCAAACCTCCATTATTACTTTCATATTTTGCTTTCATTGAAGATACTGCCTCAAGGTCTAATTTATAAATGAGAAAGACTGTGCTGTAATTCTCAGCAATAAACAGCAAAAATGTCTTTGTGAACCACTGCAAAATATAAAATATTCTTTCAACAGACTGTAAGTTCCCTTTCATTGACAGCCAAAGAAAATTACAGTCTTCTGTGAGGGTTATTGGCCTATGACATATTTATCTGTCATGCAATTTGTGCCAGCAGTTAACTGAAGTCTGACTTGCACAAATAGCCATAGTGGTATCTACTATTATAATTGCCAGTACATTGGGGCTAGAAAATAGTAAATGCAGTTTTATTCGCTGCATTTGATAGGAAGACCCACAGAAATCTGCATGAATATATCAAATGTCCCTCCATTGGAATAAAAAGTCTCATCCTGTTTTGAAGAAAATACTCTTGAAGATCACATCGTTTGGTAAATTGTAATTGCTAAAAAAGGCTGCTTGATTTTAGATAGCTCATCATTACCAAAGCAGTGCTATTTGTGGAACAGAGATTCCCTGACACTACGAATGTTGTAACTCATAATACTCCAGCTCTAACCTCTTCCTTGAAGTGGCTGAATGTTCCACCCTCAGGCATTCTTGTTATGAAAATTCTGTAAAGTGCTGGGGAAAGTGGAGGTGAAGACACCATTAAATAGGAAAAAAAACAAACCAAAACAAAATAAAAACCAAACCAAGAAATTAAATGATGAAATAGACAATGGAAGCAGTAGCAAGAGGGGAAAAAGAAGAGAATAAAGGGGGATTCTTGTGGGGTGGAAGAGGAGGAAAGGACTGTCATCAAGAACCTCCACAGTGATTTGATGAAAGACATGTTGCTGCTTTCATCCCAAGCAATTACTCAGAAACCATCTCCTGTTAAACCATATGTGACACGAAGAAAGCCACCCATGCCATTAGAAATGAGAAGGAAAGATTGATTTGGTGGACAAAACATCCCAGCCCTTGCAAGCAGGGCAGAAGCTTTCATTTAATGTTGTGGCTTGTTGAACACAACTGACATGTTGCTGTGCTTACAATGACCAGCTTTTGGGGTTTTCAAATGCCTCGGCTTTGCTTCAGTGTTTTTAATCACCTGCAAAAGCTGTTTATTGCCTTGTATACTTCCCCCATCATGAGCATTATCCTTTAAGTATGAGGCTTTATGGCAAGTCTAAGCAGGGCAGGGCACAAGGCACCATCAAAGCTGTGTGCAAGCACAGATGAAATAAATCCATATGAGGACTACAGACCATGAAAGTAGAAATATAAGCTATAATAATGCAGTGCAGTGATTTCACAGGCATTCTGCTGATCCTTTAAATGCACCCTTGTTTGCTGAGAGCCACTCTGGAAGCCCCACCTGTAACTGCAAAAGGAAGATGTATGCATTCCAAGAAAATTATTAGGGACGGTGAGAGACAAAGCCAGAAAGGCTCATAAAGAGCATTTGTGTATATTTTACTTCAAAAGGCTTCAACTAAGGGGCTTTAAAACAGCTGCAAACATAAAAGAGCAGAATACTGAGAAAGTATTTAAAGGAGAAAATGTGTTATTAAAGGGAGCACATCTTTGGCAACAGAAAAACACTACCTGCACTTGCAAGGAACCCTTTCTAAAGGGCTATCAAGACCAGGAGAAGATAATAAAAGCTTTATAGGATAAAAGATTAGTTTTACTTCCTGCAACAGGCAGAGATAGAAAGATGATGTATTCAATGCAAAAATCTTTAAAGTTATTTTGCAAGTACTTTTACTTCAGTCAATACATCACAATACCAAGGTGTGCAGGAGCTGGGTTTGAGAACAAAGACTCAAAGTGGAGTCCAGCATAACATCAAATAAAGCAGTGACAGACACACCTCACTACTGCCCAAAAACTCCAGTGTCACTAGAATTCCTGACTTCTGTGTAGCCCTGTGTTACAGAGAAGATGGAGAAAAAAGGTTTACTGAAAAATAGAAGAGTAAAGCTGACATAAATTGTGTATTGAATGCCAAGGCATAGGGCCAAATACCTTGCCTTGTCTTTAATGTCCTGAAATATTTCTGCATATAAGGCATTTTACAGCTATTGACAAGAAGTTTGCCAATTCTTACTCAGTAGAAATTATGAATTTACTACTTCCCTATGTTGTTTGTTTTGGGTTTTTTAAAAATACTTTCCTTTTATTTAGAACTTTGGCCGTTAAGTGGCTTTTCTATGCCAGGAAAATTCTAGTGACTATCTTATTTTTCAATCAGGCTAATTCACTAAACCATTGTATTTGGCTCAGTAATCATTTTTTAACTACCAGTGATTTCTCAAGCCCACACTCAGCATGTTCTACTGTAAAAACATAAATTTGATAATTAAAATAATATTAACATATTTATAGCTTCACTATGTATCTCAGTTTTTATGCATTAAACTATTTTCTGTTTCAAGTACATCAGGCAAAAATCAGGGTTTTTTTACTCCTTAGCAGTACTTTTACTGTTTAACATATCATCCTGGTTTAAAGGACAAGGTGTCTGCCAAGGAAGATGGAAAACTCCCTTGGAATGGAAAATGTAACCCCCTTTCCCTGTAAATTACTATAGCTTTGAAATTACAGGGCTTTCAGGCAAAGATATGGGAAAAGGAATAACAGTTATTTACTGACATATATATGTGTGTATAACGTGGCAAACAAACAGCAATGATGTCACCAACAACAAACAGAACCAGACCCCAGTGCAGCCTCTCGCCTGCAGGCCCTTTCCCCGTTGGTGCAGTTCTGCTCCCGGCCAGCAGGGGCGCTGGTGGCTCCCGGCCGGGCAGGGCAGGTGCGATGATTCCTCCCAGCCAGCAGGGGCGCTGGTGGCTCCCGGCCGGGCAGGGCAGGTGTGATGATTCCTCCCAGCCAACAGGGGCGCTGTGGCGCGAGCTCGGCCAGCTCTCCATGAGGTAATGGCGGGTGAGCGAGAAGGACAGACAGTAAAGAGGTTTCCTTTGCTAACCCCCAGGGGCAGCTAGTCCCGGTGCCCCTCTGGATGGTGAAATGGACTGTAGCAGGAACCTCAGAGCAGTGGCTAAAATGGGAGAGGTGGGCACAGCCTGGTTAGCAAACAAATCCAGCAGAAACTCCGCAGCCGTAGCAGGANGCTCTCCATGAGGTAATGGCGGGTGAGCGAGAAGGACAGACAGTAAAGAGGTTTCCTTTGCTAACCCCCAGGGGCAGCTAGTCCCGGTGCCCCTCTGGATGGTGAAATGGACTGTAGCAGGAACCTCAGAGCAGTGGCTAAAATGGGAGAGGTGGGCACAGCCTGGTTAGCAAACAAATCCAGCAGAAACTCCGCAGCCGTAGCAGGAAGCTGCGGGGTGTCCAGGCACCAGGTTAAAATGTAACAAGAATCCCTGAAGCAGCAGCAGAGAACAGTGGGGCTGGGCATCGTTCCCCTGGGTAGCTCACCAGCCATGTCTGGTCCTAGTGTCAGGCTGTGCAGAGGGGGCGGCCCTGGCAGGGCATGGCGTGCTCCTGGCGCATCACGCACTGGCTCTGGGCTCCCAAGCAAGCAAAGGAGCAGAGAAGCAAGCCAGTAAGCACCAGTCACAGTGCTGAAGGGAAAGGAAAAAATACAAACGGGCAAAACCCACACGGCAACACTATCTCTCATAAGAGGCCCCATGCAGCGTGGCTGCTGAGAGGATCGCTTCGCCAGAAGGAGGTAGCTGCCCCCGGCCCCAACCCTCACAGCAAATCCCAGGCTGGCTCTCACCCTTGGCGATACACCCGGAGCCAGGGCGGTGTGCAGGGGAGGGGTGTCGCGGCAAGGGAAAACTCGGATAGCTCAATATGAGTGATCAGCAAGCTTCGATTTATTGATTAAGGCACAGCATACTTATACAGTTCATAATAAGCTAATGCATATTCTGTAACCTAACTATTCTATTGGATATCTTTCTAACTGTTAACCCCGCCTTTAGTTTTTCATTCCTGGTCACATCTTCATTTTCCCACGTCTAGCTAACTACAAGCTATATGCAAGCTCCCTACTAGTATTATCTACTAGCCGTAGTCCGGGGCATCGTGCCTCAGCCTCCCCCACTCCTCAACTTAGCTGAGTCTGATATTTCCTAAAGCCCTGCTTAGCCAGCTAACCAGTTCTCCACAGAGGGGGATGTGACCACTAGAGACACAAAACCAGAAACAGAACAAAACAAAATGGACACGGAATAAAAACCATCCCCAAGACATATTCACCAGTTCCTCACCCAGAACAAAGATTTTTTGCTATCCACCCCCAAATACTTTCCTTTGATTGCCAAAAGCTGCTCCACTTACTGCAATGAGATTCTGTGTTGAGGTAAAATAAGCAAAATATTGTTAATGAAAAATTGATCGAGTGAGATGTGCTGCATCCTCAGCTTCAAAAGGTTGTGAAGAAACTGAAATCCATACAAAAGAGTCTTCAAGAGTTTGCAATTAAAAGTTAATTGCAAACACCAACAGGCCAGAAAAAAAATTCTCACTGGTCTCTGTAGAGTCAGTGCAGAAATGCAGAAATTCAAGCAGAGCAAAAGGAAAAGGACTAAATCTTGCTGTTTCAAGTAAAAATACTACCACAGATTCTTTGTAGAAAAATGATGAAATATTCTGTAAGTAGGCAGGGCTCCTTGAGAAAATATAATTTGGGCAGTTGTGGCATAAAAGACCTAATCATATCAATGTGTTACTGACTTCCAGGAAAGCAGCATACATATTAGTGTCTGGTTCTGGCTCTTCATCTGCATAGAATGATGTGTGCTTTATAATCAAATACTGCCAGCTGAGCCAGTAAGAGTCAAAGACATAATGCTTGTGATACATGTTTATGTAGCACAGAGTTGGAAAAATAATTAAATAATCATGATTGTTAAAGAAAAAAATATATTAACAGTATTTCACTGTGCTTCTAAGACGATCAGTAAAATTAGTAAGATAAAAATGAGGACCTTTGAAGCAAGAAATATTGCAGATGCTATATAACTGATTTTAATATGAAGTCAGTAAGGGTTTCCATAAATTCCAATCTATTATGAAAAAATGTATTTCTAGTGAATGTTTTACCCTTTCATCTTGACAAATTCACTGAAAATTTTTCTCACACCTTTAATTTATGATGCATTTACTCTGAGGTGTCAAAGACAGTCTAAACTGCTTTATATTCAAGAAACAAGGTGGAAAATAATTTCATTAAACTGCAGGTATCTAAAAGGTAGGTTTTTCTTACCAAGAAAAGCAGGCATTTCCTCAGGCTATTCGTAGATGCCTGTGTTAAGCAAATGAATACAAGTTCATGTTTCTGGAGAGAAATTACAATTAAAGCAGACAGGTTCTGTTCAACAGACAGACTCAAGGCAGACTCAGTGCTAGCTCCCAGAGCTTCCTATCAGTTCGGCATAAAGCAATCCATGGCTTCATCCAGCTGAGCCTCTCATGGATTTTGTGATGAAAAGGAAAAAGAGGGTGTCCCTTGCACACAGTCTGTGTTCAGACAATTCTTGTGGAAGTGCCCAATCCATGCACAGTCAAGATGTTGAACTGTTGGTTAATGAAACGCCCTAAGCAGCCACAAGTCCTTTGCCCACTCAAAGACTCATCTGTGCCCTGAAGCCACCAAAAAGCCCAGTGACAATTCTATTTTATCCAACTAACTGGGACTGCAATATACCCACAACCTATGTATTACAAGCCTCAGCCTATGTATTACAACTAAGTGACAATTTTTAGTCACAACTGGCCTACTTTAGATGGAGAAGTTTCTCCTGCACTTTTAAATCCATGAGCAGGAAGTGCTGAAAAGCAAGTGAGTGCTCAGCCAGTTCAGACTTTCTGTAGCTACAACTGCCTCTCCTGTCCTTGTAGCACTGGTAGTGTCATATTTGTTCCTAAATCTTGCTAGAGAATGAATTAAATTTACAATTTAACTAAGCATGAAATTATGTTTTCAATAATAATTCAGTAAAAGCCGCATAAGCTGGGAATAATTACATATCTCATTGAAGAATCTAGTATCACCAAAGGTGTCCATTTGAGCCATTAAATAACGTGTGATTGCTCATCTATAATGCATCAGAACAGAAAGCTGATAGCCCAATCAGCTGCAATGAGCCAGTGAGGATGCAGGTCGTAAAGCTTATTGATTGGGCTCAAAATACCATAAAAAGACAAAGAAATGTAACTTTCATTTTGCAAAATATTGCAATATATATCTCTTTAATGCTTTGTGGACTCTTGCTACCATGGCAGATCCTGAGATAGTTTTCATATTTCTTATTCTGGAACTGCTGTTCCACTTCCCTTCTTGTCTGCAGCCAGTTTCTGTCTGCTCTAATTGGGAGCTGGTTCTTCTGCTCTCTACATTCTTTCTCATCATCTAGCATCATTCTTATTTTTGTCCCTTGATGTGCAGACCTCCCCTCTCTATCTGTCTTCTCATGCTATTAAAAAATTATTGCAGTCAGACTAACAGTAATATTTATAAAGTTTGTTGTAATAATTTGACACACTCAATATTTCATCCAGTACAGCTGGTTTATTCTCCCATTACATCCACAAGATGCTGTAATACTGTTCCTAATTTCTGTGTGGAGTGTTCTGTTAAAGGATGCTGCATGTTCCCACACCAGCACAGCTCGCTCTCTCCAGCAATCACCTCTACAGGAGTACCAAACCATCTGAAGATAACAGATGGTATCTCACGGAGGCAGGGAGAAAAGTTCAAGCCTTTCACTCCTCCCAGTAGTTTTTCTTTTTAGGAATCTCTTCAGTTTGCTGCACATCCCTTTGCTCGTGATTAGTTCTACAGGGCACAGTGGGGCATTAAAAAAAGGACCAACATGACTAGACAAAAGATTTTAGATGTTGAAACAATACATGGTTTTATAGCTAAAGGGCTTTCAGGAAAAGACAAGTCTAAGTGGAGGAGAGGATAGGAGCAAAATCCATTGCTCAAAAGAATACATAATCCTTTAAATAAAATAATCAGAGAGCCCTGAACTAGCACAGAAAAGATACTGTAAAATACCTCATAATTAACTGCATTATCAGACATCTGGGAATGAAACGGGTCTGCACCCAAAGAATGATGGGGATGCAAGTGAAACACTTTCTGACTTGTGATGATTTCCGGGTTCTGAACTAGTACCTTTGTCGGGGGTTAGGATTTTTGCTTTTGTTTCTTTCTCTCATGGAATTTTTGTCCCATCTTTTGCTAAGAGACAATAATGACCGGTACTTAAGAGAGACAAAAGATGTAGCCGAGAGGGGGAGGAGAGAGGCATTGTCTTGGGAAGGGCAGAGATACGACGAGATTTTGGCTGGGGAGCGAGGGGCTGGGCTCAGCTGCTCTCATTCTCTCACTCTCGACATCAGACAAGGACAGTCGCGCTGCTGCTTACTGCAGGGAGAATTCACTGCCGCTGCCGAAGCCCAGCCCTGTACTGCTTCTTCCTTCCTGTGGATGAGCATTTGCTCCTGAGAGCAGCCGTTGCACTGGGACCCTTTTGACGCCTGATCTGACTGGAAAGGACCCTCATCATCAGCTCAGGTGCCTCAGGGGAGAAACCTAGGACTGGGACCCCGACCTCATCCCCTTCCTGGAGGGTGCGTCTCCCTGGCTGTGTGCAGCAGCTGCAGCAGAGGCCCGACTGCCACTGCCTATCTCCGCTGATTTCTGCTACCGCCTCAGGCTTTTTCGCTACACTCTAACCCAGCACCCAGTGTCCGTCTGTTATAAGTGCATATTGTATTGTTGGCTTTTCGCAAATATTAAAATGCATGTCATATGTGAAATGTAAGAAAACGAAGTGGCATGGATATAGTTTGTTTTAAAAAGTAGTGTTTTTTCTTAGGATTATATCATGATAGGTAGAATGCTTTTTTTTATGTAGTTAACTCAGGATAGCAAAGATAAGCAAGGAAGTTCCCCACATTCCTGGACCATCTGGCCAAGATAACAACGACAGGCCTCAGACTCTGGAAGGAAGAATCTATCGATCAGAAGTGGAACACAGAATAACCAAAAGGATATGGTCAGCAGAACTGGACTACAATGGATTATAAACAGACCTGCAAGAAGGAAACAGTGACAGGATAGGGGGGACTTGAAACCCAAGAGATACCAAAAAAGAAATAGTTGAATGATGCATAAAAATCTATGAATATGTATGAGACTCAGGCATTTAACAGAAGAGGTTTGTTAGCTAAGGTGTGCCTCTGGCATCGTGCCAAGCACC
>VZRF01004130.1:709130-773330 GCA_013396875.1 Vireo altiloquus
AAGAAGGAAACAGTGACAGGATAGGGGGGACTTGAAACCCAAGAGATACCAAAAAAGAAATAGTTGAATGATGCATAAAAATCTATGAATATGTATGAGACTCAGGCATTTAACAGAAGAGGTTTGTTAGCTAAGGTGTGCCTCTGGCATCATGCCAAGCACCCGGCCATATTAACTCTTTGCTTTATTTCTGTCTCCTATTGTCCCTTTTATTAAACCCCTTATTAAACCTTTTAAAATTTTAACAGGAGTGAACCTCGTTTTTCACACGCCCGATCCCCATAGTTCCTGCTGGGGCTGCGGTGTTTTCAGTTGCCTTTTGTTTGCTACCCCGGGGGATGTGCCTGCCTCTCCAGTCCCAGCCACCACTCCAAGGTTCCTGCTGCAACCCATTCTTCACCATCCAGCCTTCCCACCATTACCACTTGAGGGAGAAGGAACTGAATTCGCGCCACAGCGCCCCTGCTGGCTGGGAGGAATCATCGCACCTGCCCTGCCCGGCCAGGAGCCACCAGCGCCCCTGCTGGCCGTGAGCGGAACTGCACCAACGGGGAAAGGGCCTGCAGGTGAGAGACTGGACTGGGGTCTGGTTCTGTTTGTTGTTGGTGACATCATTGCTGTTTGTTTGCCACATTATACACACGTTATGTCAGTAAATAACTGTTATTCCTTTTTCCATATCTTTGCCTGAAAGCCCTGTAATTTAGGAGTTATAATTCGGAGGGAAGGGGGTCACATTTTCCATTCCAAAGGAGGTTCCTGACTTTCTTGGCAGATACCAAACAAGACAACCTTGGAGAGGTTTGCACTAGCACAGCCTTCAATGAACAAACATATTCTGGAGTTTGTGGTGAGGAAGATATTCATAAATGTGTTTCTGATTTTGTATTTTTGGCTTATTTTGTAGGGGATGAGGGGTAACCATCAGCAGTCCAGCCAGCCATACATACAACACGACAGTCACTGAGAATGAAGAATTGCTCCTTTCATGAGGATATTATGCCTTCCCTTGCAGAGGTGAACATTCATCATGAAAATGGTTTCAGACTTCTTCCTGCTAAATAATTTCTCCTCTTTCTTTGCACTCTTTTGGGAGAGAAGGAAAAGGAGGTGATGAAGTGGCTGGACACATATAAACAACTTGGCGATATTTGCTGTGATATTCTAAGGGGAACTGAGCAAACCTTTAACTTCAAACAGCATTTAAAGAACATGACATTTGGAAAAATACTAGTCCATACAAATATCCTGCTGTTTGGGCAGAGGTTTCCCCAAAGCCATGGACATGAATGCAGAGATGGCCACTGTGGCTGGCTGAGCTCCTGAGGAGCTGTGCAGTGCCAGCTCAAGACACTCCATTTTCATAACTTAACTGATTCCTCTGCTGGTTCTCTGAGCTGGCTTTGGTACTTCTGAGCAGATTCCCTTGTGCCCCTTTGGCCTGTGAGCCTTGACTATGGGGCTGGGGAGGATTTTGGCTGTGCCCTTGCTCAGGCTAAGTCCCACAGTCCTTACAGTGTCTGCACTGCAGGTTGCAGCAGCTCTCAGAAGGCTTTGTGCTGCTTTACCTCCCTGACTGACATTTATCACAACTGTAAGGAAATAGCAGATCATTAATGAGCAAATGCTGCACGATCTTCTAAAGCAAGAAGGAAAACTCCTTAGGGTGAGAGACTACTTAAGATTTTTATCCAAGCAACGCTACATTTTTATTAATTTATTAACTTCATTTTGCTTATGATGATGAGTCCTCAGTGCTCCCTGAAAGATATTGAAAATGATGCATTTCTGCTGGAGAAATCAGCCAAACACTGTTGTGGTGATGTGATCAGTGGCAATCTGCAGGATATGCAATTTCTTCCTTTAATATATATCTACCTGTGACATTCCCTGTTTGTCACTTAATTCCTTAGCTCCTCTCTTCACAGACACTGCTTTTAGTAAGTGCCTTTGATTAACTATACTGAAAATAATTAATTATAATAGTAACAAACTGTTTTGGGAAGAGTTTCCTATTTTCCCCACACTAACTCCATTATCTCCTGGCCAGTTTCATCCAGCTCTGACAAAGAAAAAATCTCAGTATTTTTTGAAAATTGACTAGAAGAAAAGAGGAAACCAACTTTGTGCTGAGGACTAGGCACGTAAAACTCCATAATACAGAATATTATAGAGCTCCTGTTAGCAGCAGTCAACTGGGCAGTCAGCAGGAGCATCCATTGGCACAAAGAACTTGGAAATAGCCACAGCATCTTCTGCCTTTGTCTTTTAAAGAAGGGATCTGTGGAGTAGTGGAGAAGTGATAATGGGAGACAGAGGTGAAAATGAAAGAAGCTATAATGAGATTCTGTAGAAAACCATACTGCATTATTTCTTCTGCTCATGGAACACTTTGTGTTAACAGAAGACTTGTCACAAAAAGGCCTCTCAAAAAATCAAACAGGATACAAAAATCACATGTAGCTAGTTCAAAAACTTGGGAGATTAGGTTGAGACAAATGGGTAAGTAGATGGCACAAAACTTTGCATGGTAAGAGGAATATTCTGTCCAAAATTGGAATACATACTTGTGCTTCCAAACAATATAATTCTGTAAATATACATCAATACAAGAAATGTGGTGTAAGCACTGTGAAAAACCTGGATGCAACATCCATCTGGTCATGGGTAGCCAGTGGTTTACTTACACTGAGAAGGTTTCTAATAGGCAAGAGAAAGTGCCAAAGTTTTAAGCCTGGAGTTGGGATTTAGAGGCAAGGATTTCTTGTTGTGGCTGATGAATCCAAGGATCTCCAATATCACTGCCTTCTGTCCATGCTAAATCCATCCTGGCAGGGAGGTTCTGAGGGCAGAGTTTCTGTCTCCAGGATTCAATATGTCTCTGGGCAACATCAAACCAGGAGGGCTCTTTAACAGCGTTTCTGTGCTTCTAATTGAGCAATACCCAATAAATAGCCTCATATCTGTCCAACAGGGATTTACATCCCAATCTATCTTAAGGCTATGGAAACCACAGCAGTGGTTTTTAGTACCACACTGAAAGAAGAGATCACAAATGTATATCTGCATCATTTGAGTTGCTCAAAAGTAGTTATTAATGTCCATCATAATAATAATATGCTTTACCAAACTAAACACACAAATACAGTTATTCGGCAGGGCTGTGACAATATCATAAGTACATCTGCATGACTAAAAATAATTAACATTTTAATCTTTTCTTTTTTCCCCTCAAAGGCTTCTTCGCTCAATACATTTGAACAATGTTTTTGGTAGAGGTATTAAATAGTCCTACCTGATACAGGACTACATGACATACATAGTTTAGGCTAAATACTTTGTGAAGGCAAAGGATCTTCAAAGGAGCTTTTAAGTGTCTCCTCAGCACTGTGCTGCCATTGGCAGAGCCCTGGAAGATGTTGTGATTTAGTCATATCTGTGATAGGTTTCTCTGCACTCTTTGCAGAGTGGCAGGAAAAGGCGACAGCAGAAATGTGAGTGCACAGGTTTAATACCATCAGCAGCAAATTACAAGGTTGATGTGCTGCCTCCAGCTGCTGGCTGGGGCACAGAAGAAAGGATAAAGGAATAAAGGCTAAAGCCATTTCTTTTTTCTTCTTAAGCATTCTTTTTTAAACATCCAGAGAGTGAAGAGACAAAATTTGTCCTTATTAGCCCTTGCCCACTCTTCTCCTTCCCCTTCCTCCTCATCCCAGTGTATATCCTAAATGTATCTATGTGGCAGCATGACATATTACTGTGTTCTGTGAAACATCCTCTCCTGTTGAACAGCCTGCCTGAGACAGATGGCACTGAGTTTTTACAATGAATAAGAATGCAGTACACACTCTTTCTATGCAAGCTTACAGGAGAAAATGTTTATTTTCATCACCTTCTTCACATTTTCCACTTAAAACAAGCTGCCCAATGATTTTTGGCAGTCAAGTTAAACTTTCTTCTCTTATTTTCCCAGCTTAAAAGCTGAAATTTCCATTGTCAGACCTACTCTGGTAGTTGGGTCTGTTTGTTGCTCAGGGACACAAGCAATGACTTGATAAAAAAGCTGGAGGTAAAAATGCTCAGTTCTGATTGATTCAGTTGGAAATTACGTAACACAAAGAGTTACTGACTCAAACACTTACCTAAGTGACACAGGGCTACCACACACCAACAGCACCACTACGAGCTCTGAGTCTCTGTCACTTTCTGTACAGGAACAACACATCCCAAATAAAAACGGGTACATGCAAAAGGATTATTTCACCTTTCCAGTTTTCTTATGAGGCCTATAACCCCTTGTAACACACACTGTTATAGAAAGAATGGTTTCTTGCCCCCAATTTATGTACATTTTCCTCCTCTGCTGCAGAATCATCTACTGAAGGTTCCCCTCAGCCTGCTGGATGACACGCAGCTTAAATGTTCCCACTGCTCCACCCTCCAGATCCCAATCAGATGAGGAGCTGCTGATCCACAGATTTGTTTTTGATCATTAGATACAGTTCATTGACAACAGTTTTTCAGTTTTTCACCTTAAGCTCCTTTCCAGCATCTAATCCTAAAATATGTAGTTTAATTCTTTCATCTATAAGCAAACTGTGCCCGTTTCAATTTTCAACCATCACAGATTAACAGTTCTGGGAGGAGAAACAATGAACTTGCACTTCTATCCAACACCAAACTGCTACTCAGAATTGGGAATGGCACCTTTTCTACCCTGGCAGCGGTGTCATTTATCTCACAGCAGAACCGACGTGTCTGTCACACAGTACCTGCTCCAGCTGCAAGGCAGAAATCCCTGCTGAATATCTAGTTTTCTTGATTTAACCATTTTGGATGAAAGTGAGGAAAAAAAAAAAAAGAACCTTTTCCCTCACTTCCTTGATGGCTACATCCATTTGCCAGGAACTGAGGCCCTCACAGCTCCCACTTCACAGCTGCCACCAGCAGTCCCTGTGCCTGCTGTTTGCAGAGCTCTTTGGAAAGCTGGATCAGCACCTTGCTGCCACAAACAGCCTCAGCCAAAGTGTGGCACCTGCCCAGATGGGCAGCTGACACCTTACACACATTATCAAGTCCCCTCTCATGTCTTAGTCCACACTTACAGAATTCCAGAGCCATTTAGACACAGGGGATGGCAGCCACATAGCAACATAGCTACTTGAAGTCCTAAATGAAACCATCCTAAAGGATGGACTGACCACAACAGTTGCCTTCTGAGAAGAAAAAGAAATCTCCAATATACAGAAACTACAACCTTTTGCTGTTGAACTGCAAACACAAACTTGTAAATGCTGAGGTCAGGATTTAACAGGAGAGGAATGTGGATTCTTATTAATTCTGTTTGGCATGACAAGAGTTTTGCCTTATGAACTGGTGGCAGCTGAACAACAACCCTAGACATGCCTGCACCTTCCCCAGATGTCCTGACCTTGATAATATGATTCAAATTCTGTGTACAAAATGACATAGAACATGCCCAACCATTACAGTGGGCTCTCAGTTAACAACATTTCATTGATATTGTGTCAAAAATACCCACTTTAAATTACATATTATATATTACTACATTTCAATATGTCATACATTTATTATTATTTGTAACAAAAAAAGAACCCCAAAGATTCATCATTTTGAGTCCAGGAAATGTGTTTTAGCAGTGCTAAAATACAAAATTATATTTAATTTAAAGCATATGGTGTGAGGAGACTTGCACACCTTTACTATAACAGCAGGATCAGTGTGAGAGAAAAAAAATCTTCAGCCTTTTTCATACCAGTGACTACAGCCCCAAGTAGAGACTCATGTACACAGACAAGATATATGTTACTTCTGCTTTTGCAAGGCTTGAAATAAATATCTAGGTTTATAAACAGACCTAAATACAGGATAAAATAAATCCAAATAAGATACTATCAATGCAGTGCACAGTGTCTATTAGTAAATAGGAAAGGGCATTAAGAACAATGTTGGCAAATTTGAAAATTCCTTTGAATATATCAAACTGTAGCTAGAGGCCAGCTGCTGCTCCAATCTTTTTTTCTAAGTCTCATCATTAGGGACTGAAAAGTGGAAAGCAACTTATTGAAATAAACATGATGAGAGAGAAAATATGGGCAAGACCTTTGGCTGGGATCTGTTAGCACAGCTTCAATAACATCTTTAACCTTCTAATGGATCTGCTGCCCAATGTCCAGAAAAGCAGATCCTCTTGATGTTTCTGATTACATTCACTGAGTGCATTTCCAGGGACAGCACACCCACCTTTGCAAGGACACCACGGGCTGCTTTGGAACACTGTGCAACTGCAGCTGACAGACAGTAACACGTGATTTGAAAGGTCCTGCTTCAAAATTGAGATCATATCCCAAGCTCAACACCAGGCTACAGTACTATTTGTGGACTGAAACACTCTCCAGGTCTAGGATCTCTCAGGAAATTTCCCATGGCAGACAAGTGATCTTGTTTTATGGCACCAGACAAGATTAAATGTCATGTGGAGTAGTTATACCGGAGCAAAAAAACCTTTTATGCTATGAAGAAGCTGTAGAAGTATATTCTTGTGTCTGTTCAGAACTCATTTAATGGGTGATCTGTGTCAAAGACAACCAGAAACACACCAAAATGCACATCTGAGACCTCACATTTGAAATTGATGCAATCTCAAGGACAACTGAAGCAGTAAGGAAAGAGAGGTCCCAATATAGGGTAAAATGTAGACCCTGAACATGTTTTTCCATAAGCACAATCTACTAACAGCAAAATCTGCAGGTACCTCTGAAATAAAACTTAGCATTTTTTTCCTGTTCTAAATTCCATGATGAGGGTGAATAAACAAGTTACTTTTACCTGCTGGTTCCACTACCAGGTTACTCACTAACACATTCCAGAACATGCAGAACTGTCGAAGCAGTAGAAATGTTAAAATATTTAAGCGGCAATACTATGTTTCATTTTTTATTCATTTAAGTTTTTGATGTTTGCATCAGACTTTTGACTTTCCAAAGCCACTCTAAATCAAAAATCATATTAAGAATTTATCACAAATCAGTTTAAAGATGACATTGATGTCTTATTGCTATGCATTCCTCCTGGACCATTTCTAACAATTCATTTTTTATACTCCTGCAGTGCTGAAATATGGTTCATACCAGTATCTGTCCTTTTAGTAATCACCAAAGCAAAGCTTGGCAGTTGTCATATATTGCACTCTTGAGAAAAATGCTAGTAATGCTCTGAATTGATTGAACAGCATGGAATCAGAACTAGCTGGCACAGAAAACATTTAACTGATTTCAATCCATAAATCTCTTTTCTCCTACCCTGTTTTAGTTTAGAAGCTGCTAAATGTTGCCATTATCTTGTGATGCATAGAATGAACCAATTATTTATAAAGATATTAATTCAAATAATACGTGACTGCGTTCATTAATGCTCCATATGAGCAGGCAGATGTGTGGATCTTGCTGAGTAACTTCCATTTATGCACAACGAGCTACAGAATAACAGTCCTTGGCCAGCAGACATCAAATCCTTTTATTTCCCCAGAGGTCAACATCAGGTATAATGTCCTTGCCTGCCTTAAAAATAAAGTGGTTTTAAACAGAACTTTACCTGCTCTAAGCAACAATTTCGGTCCTTGAGCATGACCTAAAATGACTCATAAGACATAAAGTCACTGATACAGCAAGGTTTAATTAATTGGAAGGGATGCACTTGGTGTCTAAAGCAAATGCTGCTGCTCAACATGTTTTTAGGAGAAAAAGAAAAAAAAGGTATGGCCAAGAACTTTAGTTCTTTCCTAAAAAATTTTAGAAACTGAGCTTTTGAAATTAAATCCACAGAGAACCAGGAGACCGAAGACAGATGGGCTACAGAAAGGCAAGGGACAAAATTTGGGGGATCAAAGGCAGAGTTTCTTGCAGTGATGAACTGAGGAAGGAATCCCAGCAAAGGACAAGGTCAGCGGGAAGTGAGGTGGTTTGTTCATCCACCACAATCATCCATGAAAGGCTGGAAATCTCTGCTTTGGAGACTGAAACCCACATGCTTCCTGCCTAAATGTAAGATATTCTGTTGTGCTGATTGATTTGGTGCTTAAGTGAATCCAAGGCACAAACAGCAGAGAAAGTAAAAGGGTGCCATTCTTTGTGACATGGAGGAGTGTGATTTGCAAATGAGTAAGGGTTGGCATTGTTTATCAGAAAGGCCTGTTTATCTGAAATTCACAAAAATGGAAAACCAAGAGACAAAGCTGGGTCTGAGAGAGAACTGGAATCTGGGGAGTTTCCTCAAAAGCGGCATTTCTTCTAGGGAATTTATCTGCATGTAAACACATTATATATATTGTGCTGAGATTCTGGATCTTGAAATCCAATTATCTGTATCAGTGACACTCAAGACTTCAGGACCTGAAAAGCCACTTTCTCAGGAAGTGGAGAATCACACATACAGAATAACAGCACAACTCCAAATAACATCTGATGGTGCTTGAATTGTAAGTGTGGGAACTGATATTGCCCTGCAATCATCGGGGAGCACAAAAAGCAATATATCACTGCTCACTGCAACCTTATTGCAAAAAACTGGATCAAAGAGGTATAAATATTTGGCAAATAGCACTGCCATCCCTTTTACTCCTGAATGGAATTAGGAAGAATTTTCTTCTCAGCCTCAGACCAGAAGTAACCATTAAGTCACCTGGTGTGTGACAGGCCACAGACTGGGTTTTCCTCCCCTTGTAGGCTGCAGAGTAGGAAAACACTGATGTTGTCCTTCATATTCTCCTGTCAGACCATTTATTCTCTTTAGGAAAAAGAAAATATTGCTTTATTTCCATGCAGTCTAAAAAATCGTAGGAAAGTCTCAATCTGGTTTACTAAAAGGCTTCCACTACTAACACTGAAATAAAATAATCTAAAGGAACTAGAAAGGGATGTGCTTAAGTGGAAATTTTAGGCTCAAATTCTGTAGTGGAATGGAACAGTCTTGGTCTGCCAAGGTGAGAAGGGAGAACTAAACAGGTAACTTGTTTACAGAAATTAAGCAATGCTCCCCACTGAAAAGAAAGCCCAGGTAAAATGACTGGTAAGGAGTGAAAGGGGTAAGAGGAAGTATTAAGTCAGTGATCATAGATTGGTCTTGGATTCTGTTCCTGTGAGTGAGCCACTTCTGGACCTCATAAGTTAATTTCCAAAACGAAGCACACAAAGTAGAAATGTTGCTTTCAAAATTAAATAAATATTTTTCAAACTCAGATAAAAATGACCTTCTAAATTAACAGCAAAAAAATTTGATAAGAATTTGAAGTTACTGTTCCAAGAACAACTGAACTGAGTGTTTCCTTCCATCTTGCTCTCTCTTAGAGCTTGAGTCTCCTCCCAGCCCCTTTTCCAAAAGAGGTTTATAATTGTGACTCTGTGTGCAAGTAGCTGTCTCTCTTGTTCACTGTGCATGTAAACTAGCTTATTATAACCTTGATTTGAAACCACATCAAATCCCTTTTTTATTTATTTACAATTTTTCTTAGGATCAGTTCCATAAAATCCTTTCATGTATAGGATAATCACAGTTAAGTCTTGTCTAAGAAATTCCCTGGCTGCTGCCATAGCAATTGGTTCAGAGCGCTGAGAGCTGAAGTGCTTCAGCACATATGAAACACACCTCTATTTTTAGCATACAAAATACATTACCGAGGAAGTGAACACAAATACACTACCTGCCAAATCAAATCCTCACTGAAGCCTTAACTATGAATGAAGAATTTTTATTAAGGCATCAAAATTTCAATCTTTTTTCTCAAAGGAGAATTTTGATTTAAGCATTCTGGAAACCTCTCTAAAACAAGTCACAACAAGAACAAATCCTCTTCTTGTGTAACATGATAGAAGGTCATCAGTGGCAGTGTTTGTGAGCATGGTAAGAATCTCATTACCGATACAGCATCTCCTACCTTGTCAGTGCCTCCAAATTTTATCAATAATCAGACATTTGCTTCACTCTGAGCTGGGATAAAAACCCAGCTGAATGCTTAGAATTGCTGAAGACATTGAATATTCTGAACCTCCTGCATTCAACTCACTGACAACTTCCACATTCTTGAATTTCATGTTTTATCATTCTGTAATTTATATATAACGTGAAATGTGTAGGCCTTTATGTAAACAGCAGAGTCATTAAAACTCTTGAGTTTTGTTTTTTGTTTGGTTTTTTTTTTTTTTTGTATCAAAAGTAAAAACCTCCACACATTTCTGTTTAAAAAGCAAAATGTATGTATTACTCTGAAATTTGGACCAGAGTTGGAAGCACTACTGTCTTTCTGTAATAACACCACCACCATTTCATAATTTCTGTGAGGAAGCCCACATCAATTCTGATGTATTTGCACATGTGCCACCAGAACCTCCATGGGAAGTACAGACCAAATTTCTAGAATGTCACACTGTTTCCAGCAGATCTCGTTTGTCATGACAACAAGGGAAGATAAATAATTTTCAAATAACCTTTTGTTGGAGTCTCTGTTTGCTCTGATATTGCAACTCACTGTGCCTTTTCACCTGCACTGGTCTGTACCACAGATTGGGTAAGAGACAACTGCCTGCATGGAACAAGCAATAAATACTTTAAAATACCCTTTTGAGCAGCCCAGCATAAGAAAAGCAACACAAAACCATTACCAACTAATGACTGTTGCCAAGACTGCTAAGAGGTTCAAGATGTTTTATTTATAAAATAATTTCAGAATTGAAATACCAACCCTTCAGCTGGATAAACAGAATTGATTCATTCAGTTATTAGAGGAGTATCTTTAAAACACACTACATTGTTATTCTGCCTTGGAGCTGCCAGATAAAAGTAAATGCTTTAGAAACATAAAATATAGCAAAGGTTTTTTTAAATCTACTAACTCCAATTATTTTGTACACCAGAACAGGACAGACCACCTACCTTTCTTCCCCCTGTGTTGAGGCGAAGAGGAGTTAGGAAGGGATCAAAAATCATATGGCTGGTTTCAATATTGACAGGTGACTGTCTTTTCCCAACAGAGCAAAGATTCCAAGCTGAGTTCACCAAACCCCAAAAGGAGGGCACTGCAAAATATAAGAAAGTGCAAGTTTAAGGGAAGTCTGGAAAGACTGTAGCAGTACATGCCAGGCAGATGGCCAGGTAATTAAACTTATCAGATTGTCTGCACACACACTTTTAAACTGAAAACAAGAAAATTCATCTTGCATTTGAAATGTGAAACTTCATACACAAAGACCAAAACGTATGGTTTCATATAGTTTTGTATCAGGAAAGAAGGTGGGTTGGTTCTTTTCCTCTTAGATATAATCCCAGATTCAATAATAAACAGCTCCTTTGCTATTACAGAATATTAACTGAACAATAGGAATATGACTCACTAGTCCTTATGCTAACTTTGCATATATTCCGTGAGTCCTTGGACTGAAACTCTTCCATTCTACTAAACTATTTAAAATATTAAAATATTTAGAAAAATTCATTTAAAATCCACAGAAATGTTTTAAGAGAAACAATCACTGTGGTACTGGAGAACAGGACTGCTCTCTAGAGGTCCTACCTATTTCTGTTCATCCAAATCTTTCTTTAGATAAAGTTGTGATTTTAAAAAAATCTTGTTGGAGAAGTCACACTGTGGTGGTGAGGAAGGATAAGTTCCTTCCCTGGGCATGCAACGGCCTGGAACAAGGAGAAAACCCTGACTGTGGATAAACTGAGTTACTTCCTGCTTTTCCTAATTGGAAAAAAAAATTATGATGTAACTATATATTGCTGCTTATCAGAGAACTGCAGCTGAGGGTCCCATTGCATCTCATCTGCAATTTACAGACAAGATCAACCTGGACTTCTCTTTGGGTGCTGAAAACATTTCTGTAAATGAGTGGAGTGCAACTACAAGATACACAAAGGACACATTGAGATTTCTGCCTGCAACTTCAACCTTATCAGAACTGTTCTGTAGTTTTGTGTAGCAGCTGGAAATTTTGCAATCTTGTTGCAAGTCCTTCTGGCTTTAGTTTTTTCTTTTTGTATGTTGCTAAAAATTTTCATAGCCTTTAAGCCTCAAAGCATTCTTCTGATGTCCAAACTGTGTGTGACAAAGCCTCCAAACCCAGACTGGGGAAGGCTGGGGCCTGGGGCAGGACAGGTGCTTTGCCTGGTGGGTCGAGCTGAAAACAACCCACCTGGGCTATAAAAAGCTTTTCTATTGCTGTGGTTAGCTGGATGCAGCACTTTGTAGAGTGAATGTTTGTTCCTGACTGCAGTTTTTGGTTCTTCTGGTGGGAGCCACATAGAATTTTGGCTGGATTTGAAGCTCACACTTACATTGGGCTTAATACATTAAGAGAATATTCCCTGGAAGGGAGAAGGGTGGAAAATATGTCTGAGTAGTATAGCCCTAGGAAAAAGGTGATCTTGGTGAGTATTTTCCTAATATGTTTTATAGAACTCAGTTCTTTTTACCTTCAATGTTTGCGTGTATGTAAGCATAAAACTTTGGTTGGGTTAATCTATATTTCATGTCACGTTTCCACAAAATTAGATAAACTTTCTGGGGAATTCTTAGGTTGCTGCTTGCATTGCAAACTTCTCTGTGAGTGTCTGTGCAGGAGTCATGGAAAGTGTTTTGCAGCTGTTGAGTATCTGCCTGCTCCAGCAGTTCGGGTGTTATCATCTACAGATGTTAACTCTTATTACAGAATATCTAAAAACTCAATTTTCAGCTTAAACTTTTTCTTTCTTGGTGCCAGCCTGTCTGTGCAGCCACAGGTGCAACAGCTGCAGGTGAACTCTAACAGCCATAATTGATGGGGTGCAGCCAGCAGAGCTTAAAGCTGCCTTACATTCAAATTTTGTGTGACTATGTGCTACTAATACCTTAAATTCGCTGGTGACTTATCTTTTTTTAACACCTGAGACAGACAATCAAATCAGCAACTCCTCTTAGGATGTACTGCATGAAAATCTCAGAGGAGGGATGATAGTGGAATGCTTTACAACCATGGGAAAGCAATGATCAGGGAATAGCACCCAAAATGGGTGGAATTGCAGGTGCCCATATCAAGGTGTGTCAGTAGTCTTTTAGTTTAATAACAAACCTTGTGTGCCACCACCCCAAAGAAGGTCAGATGGAAGGCCCTTAAAATAAGTAAATTGTGTGATCTGAAAAATAAATTGGCAGGAGGGTCTTAAAAAGTTTTTTGGCTCCTCTGTTTGCCCTCCCAGTCAATTCCCACTTCCACTCTGGACTGAGAAGCCTAGAGAAGTTCACAGAATATACTAAAAAATAGTGCTAATGTGCTGAAATTGAATAAAATCAGTGTAGTGTAATTAAAACCAAACCATCTCACAATTGTGCTTTTTCTGAAGAGAAATACCATAGCAGCTCACTTCAGCTTTTGTAAGAGAGAAAATCCCTTTTATACAGATGCCTAAAATAGAAGTTTAGGTTACTTGAGAGAGCCTGGTTTCCCCGATAAATCCCTCTGTGTTGTTATTGGTGTTATTTAAAAAAATGAATTAATGAGACTGTTGAGCTGTAGAATCAAGGGGAAAAATATTACAAGGGGAATCTGTTGCTTCAGTGGTTTCTTGTATTACTAAAAAACCCCACTCTGGTCAGAAATATTCCTGGAATTGGTAAGAAACAAGTCTTTAGCAAGTTTTTAAAATAAATAAAAAACCTAGACAATAGTAAGTGCAGTAAAACAGCAAACCAAACAGGTCAGCCCATTATCTTCAAGTTGATAACAAATAAACAATTTATGATGTAACTGGGATTGACCTAGAAAAGCTGCACAGGAAAAGAGCTGCTAGGAGGGGATGTTTAATAATGTTATTCCTGTTTCTGACAGGGAACCCTGCATTCTGTGCCATGCCTGTCAGAACAGCCTGGAACTTGAGGAGAGGGAGCTGCAGAGTTGTGGCGCTGCCCTGCAAAGGTCACAGCTGTCACCAGACATGTGAATCTGAGCTGAAATCTTTGATTCCTCTCTAAAAGCCCCAGACTCGAGCTCCAGGACCTCTCCTGTCCTGCTGCTGTTTCTGGGCACACAAAGAGAAAAGTTCCCCACTACTGCACTCACTGATCAGAGTGACTGTGATTCAGCCCAGGGTTAATTAAGGATGACTGACTTCGCACTGTACGCCCAAGTTAACTAGAGGATGGGGATATTAAGCAATATCAATGTCTGATTACATTTAATTAAAGTAATTAGTGCTGCTGCTTAGATGCCTAAAGTGATCTAAAAGTATTCAGAACTGTAATAGAAAAATCTAAGAAGGTTCATGTAGGAAATCAAGGCTTAAATTAAACATAGGTACTGAAATTAACTCTTTAGTCTGAAGAAATTAGGTGTATGAATGTAGGAAAACATGTAAAAATATTCATTATTTTTAAATCCATCTTAACTAGCAGTCAAGGTTCTACTTGGGATTAAGTCATTAATGAAACAGTGTCTCCTTTCCCACAATTTCGTTGTATTTCCACAAAAATCTACTCGTGGAAATATGCTGCTTTTTTGTGTGTGGACCTCTAAAGCATTTTAGACAGTTACTGTGCTGTAGAGGAGCTACTGTGACTCTAGTTTGCATGCAGGCCACATAGCAGCTCAAAATCTCATTTAACAAGGTGCTCCAGCTCCTGGTTATTGTACCCAAAGCCTGAATATAGCGATTGTGTCATCTCTGCTTCCTCTCTAAATCCCCTTACACTTGCACTGCTTGGGAGCTGAGTTGTTGCAAACATATTACACAGACATCAGGTCATAAGTTTGTGTCTGATCAATGCCTTCTCCTAACAGAAAATCCAGAGTTTATTTCCTCTGTATGCTGACACACTGTTGACAACAGATTTTTGTGTGTGTGTTATGTGGTGTGGTGGATTACTTAAATTTTGGACTCGTGCAGGAATCTCTGACATCTTTATTCAGCCTGTATCTTATTGCAGCTGCACTCTTTTCAATTTACTGGGAAGAATTTATATTGAGATAGATGAAGGTGCTTGAGTATCAGCATGACACAACAGGATGAGATATTCTGATGGATTTTACCAAACCTATGCATAGCAGCAGTGAAATAAAAGGAGCTAGAACGATAAAGCAAGGATTGCAAGCTATTCTGGTGATGAGTACCAAGGATTTGCTGAAATAAATACGAGCCTACCCTCTCCAGAGGCAAGTAATGATGGAATGGTGTCCCAGGATGTCCTTCCATTGGGACAGCAAACTTGCAGATAAGCACAACGGTATTGCCTGCAGGGAACAGTTTGCATTTGTGCTGAGAGGAGCCAGTGGTTTTCCCAGGATGGGAACTGGGGCGTGCTGTGTATGACATCTGAATTGCTTGATTGTAATAAAAAATTATGCTGGACTCAAAGGTCTGGGTCCTGGAAGGGCTGTAGACAAGTATCCAGTGTGAACTGACTGGGTCTGAGCAAGGCAAGGACTCTGCTTTAGCAGCAACTATAGAAGCAACACTTTTTGCATCCAAAAAATGTGTAGATTTTGGTGCTTGGGGCCACGGTTTAGTGGTGGGCCTGGGGTGCTGGGTTAAGGGCTGCACTCTGTGACCTCAGAGGTCTTTTCCAACCTTAGTGATTCTATGATTGTGTAATAGGTATCCCACTAGACTGAATTCAGATCTCTGTAGGAAGGAAAAGCCTTTAACCCAGTGAAGAACTAGACAGAAATGAAGAATCTTATTCAAATGGACACGAAAATTAAGGTGTTCTGGGTTGTTCTGATCCTTTGTTTAAAGAGGGAAAAGAAGCCAGAAAACATTAAATACAGGAAGCAAGGGAGCATCTTTCAAAAAATGCTGTCCAAATAAGAAAAATGGAAAAGGTGATAAACTCTGACCAGTTAAATATAAAACTTAAATAAGACATGCCAGAAGAAGATATCAAAGAACAAATTTCTAAGGTCTTAAAAGCCAACAATAACTTTTTTAAGAGTACGAGAAGCAAGGACATGGCTGAGTGTGCAGGACCAGCTGGTGATCAGGTTGTAAGAGCAGCACAGGGAACATTATGTGGCAGTAAAGCTGTATCAGTTCTTTTCCTTACTGCTCACAAAAAGGTGCCAAGGGATGCTCCCTCACAGGAGCTTCTTTATGGGGAATGAATCTGAGAAACTGTCTCAGAATCAAGCATCAGAAAAGTGACTTCTAGAGAAACAGATAAAATGAACAAATTAATTCGGATCAGACAGAACTCTAGGATGAATTCCACAGTAATGTGAACTGCTGAAATCCTTGCTTAAAATCTGCACCTGGCTTGGAGAGTCCAAAAGCGGCAAATGTGATCCAATTTTTATGGTGTTGATTTTTATAAATGCTTGTTTTTCCCAAGGTATCTGCTACTGATCCCTGTCAATGACACGAGGTGGACTGTAAGCAAGACAGTCAGGTTATTTCTGGTTTATTGCACCAAGCCTGTAACTTCCTCTCTGAAGTCTGCTCAACTTCCAAGAGCACAGATTCTCTGAATTTAAGTTTCTCCAGAGTTCATGAATTTAAATGAAAGGTGTCAACTTATCCATGCAGCACATCTTTGTTTATATTTTTAAGCCTTAGTACTGGCCCTGGAAATGGCACAAAACACCATCAGATTGTATTCCTGCAGCGATTATTCTTGCCCTGTGTAATTACTGGTCCCTTAGATAAAATCTCAAGCTACTTTATTGAGGCTGGGAATTGGAACCACAGAATCAGTAATCTATGTACAGCAATAAAGCAGTCCATTAATTATTTCCACCTACCCAGTTTGAAGAAAATTATCATACTAATGCCTCTGGATAACCACATGACCTGCTCTGCCTCTACATAAAAGCCAAATGTAAAGTCATAAAGGCATTGAGAGATAAATCAGGGACACCAAAGAAATGACAGAGTATAGAATGGCATTCATCTCAGTAATTGGTCACAGAAATATTCTGACTGCAGTAATATTAGACGGTATCACAATGGCTTCAAATTTGAGAACTGAAAGTACTCTGATTTCTTTTTAAGCAGCAAAGGGTGGATAGCTGAAATATATTCTCCAGAGTAAGCCAGCATTGCCATTATTCAAAAGATAGTAAAAAATTAAAAGATTTTCATCACTACATCTTGAAACATATAAAAAATTAAAATTTTGAAGAACTCCAGCAGCATCATGTTACATACTGCTAATTCCATACTCATAATTCCATACTGGTCTGTTCAAATGTCACCTTCTCTCTGTATGAAGGATTCTCAATGACAAGAAAAGTTCAACCACTGCACTGGTTAAATGAGAGATAACAGAAAACTGCAAGGGAAAAATGAGGATTTAAGATTCTGGAAAGATATTGTCTTTTAAAAAGTGGTGATTTTCTCCTATGCCTTCAATAGAGATATCATGCGATGCCCTCTTCAATTTACCTTTTAAATTATAGCTGCTTATTCATGCCTAATTAAGCATTTTCTTAAATTAAGAGTATTACCTGGAAAAAAGTATTCAGCAATCACAATTAGTGACCTCTGGCCCTGCAAAGCTTTTGCTTATTTTTATCTACACATTTGGGATACAAGTGTAGGACACAGTACCACTCCTTTCATTACAGTGATTAAACCAGACTAATTCACTTCTACAAATTATGCTAATCTTGAGGTAAAGAGTAGTTATACAACAGTATGTAATTACATTTTTCTCTGCCTCACTCTGGTGAGTTCACACACACTAAAGCTATACAATCAAACACCAATGCTTCTGAAAAATATAGGTCAGCTTCTTATAAAGGTGTTTACAGATGTTTTTCATATTGTCCTTTCTCTTTTGCATTATTCATATGGCAGGAGTAGGAAGGGGCACCCATAGGGAGAGATATATCCAGGTCCAAAACTAAGCAGCTAACAGTCTTCCAGGGCCAGGGTTACTGAAGTTCTGAGAAGAGAATGTGTTTCTCTCTTATTCTAGTCAACAAGATACTACAATCTTGGGGGAAATGGGTTTTCCAATGTAATGTGAGTGGAGTTCCTGCTGCTGAAAGCTTAAGCACAACTATGGCAAAAAATGAAAACAGATTAAAGAATGATTTGGTTTCAAGGTTAAGAAGCAACTGGGATGTTTAGTGGAGCTGGTACAGATTGCTCATTAAAGTATCAGTCTTGGGTAAGGAAAATCCTTCTTGGCAAATAGCTAAAAATGAGAAAGGGGAGGGGAGGAAGACAGCATCCTCTCCCTCTTTTCCATCCCCAGTCCCTGGGGGTTGGGTCTGTGCCCTCCCTGCCTTTGAGTGGGACTCCCTTCCTCTGCCTGCCAGTGCCCAGGCTGTGGGTATGACTAATGAGCTGCCATCAGTTACTGCCACTCATCTAGTAATTTCTGACCAGGTCTGGTCAGTCCCTCAGCCATCAATCACTGCCAGAGTCCAACAGATTTCCCTTGAACCAGGCACAATCACAACTGAGAGCATTTGCCTGGCACTCATTGTAATTTGGGGGGTGGAAAGGGGGGAGAGTTTGGGGTTGAAGTGTAGACTGAAAGGGAAAAAGATGAAATGCAATAAAAAAGCTGTGATGGTCGTTCTGAACTTGAAATGAGGCTTTGCATTAAAATGCAGGAAACAGATTTTGAGCCATCCTATCATCTATAATCTTTCCTCTTCATGTTCTTCATCTTTGGGTTTTCTGTGGCTCATGCTGTAAAACTGGGGACTATGGCTGTGCTTGTTAAAATGAGTGACTGTTCTGAGGCAGGATGAGTGAGATGTAAGACTTTAAAGAAGATTCAGAAGAAATGTGAAGAAAGCCTCAAATAGATGAAATCGAACAGAAAAAGTTGTTCAGAGAAAGGTAATTTGGAACTTATTGTTTTAGAGGAAGAGAAAAGACTGCTTATCCAGCAGATACCTTGAGCTCTATTCTGTAGATTCAGCTTTATTTTAATGTCTCTGGGATACTATTGATCCTTCTGCTGAAAAATATAAGTGAAAGTAGGAACATAAAATAACAAAAGACAGCATATTTATTCTATTAAAAGTGTTTTTTCTGGGTATCCCAGTGCCTCACAGTATAGTGTTACAACCATAACTCTCAAGTAGTAAGTTGGAATTTAACTATTTATTGCCAAATCCAGGGCATGCCTGCTAGTGCTTTCATTATTATGATGGGTTTAACGAGCATCTCACTCTGGAACTGCAGGGCATTAGGGAATTCAGTTTGGAGAAGGCAGGTGTAAGGAGCACTCAGGAGGGGTTAACCAGTCCAACGCATTTGTATGTGTGATAGCAACCCCTCGAGAACTGCTTGTAGCTCTGCACTATTTTGGCTTCCCCTGAGACTCCTGCAGTTAATGACAGCCAGGGAGGCAGAAATGTCCAGAGTCTGCTGACTTGCAAAGACAAGTGAGGAGCCAGCACAGAGTTCAGCACTGAATGCTGTAGTCTGTATCCGTAATGACAGTTCAAGACTGGAACAGTGATCTTCTCTGCTCTGGTGTTTAATCAGATTTCTCTGACCCCATTCCACAGGGCTCTGGCTCTGCCTGGGGATGCTGCTTCTGTGAGATTACCAAAACTCTGTAACTTCAGTAATTCTTAGGAAGGCCAGAAGTGAGCACATCTGACTTGATGCACTTACTCACAGGCTGGAAAAAATGCTGTCTGGGCAATTCTCATCTCTGAAAAGTCCAATCCTGGTGCTGCCAAGCCACAACTCTAAACAGAGCCATTACTACAAAATAGTTTGGAACATAAAGAAACTGTGGCTTCCTCTCAATGACTACATCAAAGTATTCAGCTAATTGCTGTCGAGTGATCCATTTTCCTTTGTGTGGTGAAGACTGAAGGTCTGGTATTTCTGCTGGGGCAGAATCCAGCCCCTGCTTCCCTGACTTGTTGTACACACAGTATGTGGCACCCAGCCCCTGCAGACAGGCTACTGAGCACAACAATCAGATTAACCTTTATCTAAGAAAACTTCCATGTTTATGGAGAATCCAGGTCTCTTGTACACAGAGATTCATTTGAAATACTTTTCTGTGTTTCTCTGTGTGCAACAGGCAGAAGCACAAAAGGCTTTGTGGTCCTCACTTGGGATGAATCTGATTTTATGAGAGTCCCAGTAACTAAGGAGCCTGTAGGGAAGTCTCACTTCTGTTCTCTCTTCTTCCTCAGCAATGTTTTTATCTTTTTATCTTTTATCTAAAGCATCTGGCAAACTCTGCACAGGAATTACTCTCTGGGATGTAATGGGATAGCTAAGTGCAAGGGTATTTCTTGCTTCATGCCACATTGTCTGATTTCTGTATTCTGGACTAATACACTGCCTAGGAAATAGAAATGTTTTTTACTCAAGAAGTTCTTGCATCACCAATCAGCTGAATGTCAGATGGCCCCTACTGTGATAGTGTGTAAGGCTGGTCACTGTTTACCTAATTTTCAGAAAGGCTGAAATATGTCGTCTGAATTCTCTGAAATCAGGTGAAAATAAGGGAAGATAGGAAAGGATGCACTTTTTCTTGAAAAAATGGACCTATTACATAATGTCAGTGTGGTGACTGGTCCAGAAAAATTGTTTATAAACAACATAAATACTGAATAACTTCTTAAAGAGGAAAGAAACTGCACTGCTGCAAAGCTATCCGTAAATCCCCCGCAAACTAGAGAAGAAATGAAATTATTCACCTTCACCAAAGAGCTAAAATGTGACACATAGATGGGAAGACATCTCACATTACACATAAACCTACTCTTTGAGTTCCAAACCTGCTTCTGCTTGTTAGAGCTGTTCAGGTGAGTCTGTCCATGGCTCTCTTGGCTTTCCTAGAAAATGCAAGGCAAATACTACATGCTTACTCATGTTTTACATGCTATTTAAATAAGTTTTCTGCTTTTAATCCTTTATGAACTTGCCAACATCAGAAAATCCTCTACCACTGGATTAATTGTCATATGTGATGCTCAAGTATACTGCAGGTTTTTTATTGACAAGGTCACATTTCAAACCTTTATGTCCCTTAATACATTCAGTTTTGAATTGTGCTGTAAGTCTGAATTTCCAAACAAACTTGCTGATCTTGCTCCTTTTGGGCAGAGATACAGCGAATGTTGCTTTCTGCTGTTGGTGAGGAAACATTCTGAAAATATATTTGTTTTCACAAGGCTGTGACGGTTCTTAAATACTCACCTAAATGTGTATTTAATGGCAGTAGTAAGAATGTTTTCGTTTACTCTGAGATTTCTCTCTTGGCAGCTGAACACAAAGGAAAGGTTTGTAGCTCTCCCATCAGACAGGAGAAATGGGAAGGTTCTCAAGCTGGTTTTGTCTAAAAACAAACCAACCGAACCCTTCCAAAATCCCTCCACCGCCACCCCCCCAAAGAAAACAGAATGGAGGTGGGAATGGAAGCAAATAAATACTTTAGGCAGCATTTGGGAGTGCAGAAAGGGAGGGGAGTGCTGGATGTGATGGGACACTGCAAGCAGGGCACTGAGGTGAGGAGGACATGACTGAGCCACTGCTGTCCCACACCCTTTGGAAAAAATTATCACCTGCAAATTTCAACAGCAAGATTCAGACTATAGAGCTGAAATTCATGTTGAACTTTAGCACAGATTACAGATTTTGATTTCTACTCTCACATCCATTTTCTGTCTAAATTTTCAACTCACTCTCTGCAAAAACCAGGTAAAAGTGTACATGTCTCTATCTACCTCTAGTTCCATTACAGGGACTAGATCTTGAGAGCTCAGAAATTGTACTAGATAAGACCAGAACATGAATGATTTTTTATTTTTCATGCTTGAATTTAAGAGAAGTCCTTTTCAAGTTCTCTTATTTATTAAGAAATGCTGAGTTAAACCATGCCAAGGTATTTCCTTAACTATTCCACCAAAAAATAGCCAGGAGAGGGAGGATCATGTGCTCTTAAAGGGGTTGTGTGTTGTGCCAGGGCTCTGAAATGGGCAAGACCTGCTTTGTGCTTCCCCTGAGTGCAGGGTCTGCATTCTCCCTGGAAATGGCTCGTGGGGTGGATGGGGGAGAACAGGCCAGAGGTGACACAAAGGAGAGCAGGACAATGGTGGGGGCTGTGCCCTAAAGCAGGGCTGAGCATCAGGGTGGAGAGCAGACCCCCAGGACAGGCTGCTCAGGGGATGGCTTGAACACAGCTCAAGGAGGCTGCAGGTGTGAGCCAAAGGGCCAGAACAGCACAACTCACAGCAGCAACTGAGTCACAAGATCAACTCTGCTCTGAGTGCAGCAACAGGAATGGATGCAGGGAACAGTCAAGGAGTGGATGCTCCCTCTTGGATGTAAGGCAGGGTTTGGGAATGTGCTGCTGTGCTGCCCTCAGTGCATGAAAACACTCAGGAGTAACTGAGCTGTGCATGTCAGGTGTGTGCTCAAGGTTAGCTCAAACAGCACTGCAAGCAGAACCCTCTATTATTTCCAACTAGCAACTGCACAAACTCTGACTAAAAAGCTGTTTAGCACAGCAGTGATCTTTCCAGGGCCTTCCTTATCCAGCTGTTTCCCTAACCTGTGGATTGAGCCATCTGTACAGCTCAGTGTCAATCACATGGCATCACAAAAAAATGCTGCTCATCTGACCAGTGCTGGCAGGCGGCCTAAGTTTGTAAGGCAATAACCCTGTGACATTTTCTTTCTGTGGCTTGGAAGGACTTAACTTCAGCTTGTGAAAAGTGCCAGTAGCCAGCACACTGTTTATGTGAGAAATACAGCAGGGCATGAGCATCTTTTGAGCTGCAAGGTAACTGCTCCACCTCAAAGAACATCTCAGCAGCACCCAACATCTTCCAGCAGTGCAATGGGACACTGGCCAGAGGGGCAATGCCAGGATGTGGAATCCTAAAATCTCTTGGAGGCACAAGGAGCAGAATCTACTCTCTGTGTGTGTGTCACAGAGGGCCTGTAGCTCTGGAATACTCCTGACAGCCCATTCCTGCCAGAGACTGCATCAGCTCAGAAAGAATGAGCATCAATTGCTTCCAAGGGAGATATGTAAAAGATAATGGATGTTGCCTTTTTGGCAGCCATGATTCACTGTAAGATAGTGCCTTGGAGGCTTTATTACTTGTGACCTTCACACAGAACTGAATACATCTTATTTTGTGGTTACAGCATTTGATGGCCTTTCCAGCAGTAGAAGAATAAAATCACACCTGCTGTACGAAAAGAAGTTTAGGAAGAAAAGTGTTAAATGGTTACATCCAGATTGGTAAGAAAATTTATAACTACGTACAGCGAAAAGACTGCAAAAGTGTCAAGAATCTTATGGACCTAAGCTTCTAAATAAACTCTGAAATTTATTATGAATATCAAATATACCAGGTAATAAAATAAATTGCCTAGAGGCAAAATCTGTAGCTTCATAATCACTGAAAGTATAAATTTTAGTTGACCTCAGTGTCACAGGCTAGTATTTCTAGAAATAAAAATATGAGCAGAATAATCCTGAAAACAGAACTAACTGAACGAGTTCATGGTAATTCCTTAGACTTTGGAACCACCAATTCTAAACTGTTCCTACATAATTTTTTCTTAAGAAAAAAATTCTTCTGACTTAAGTTTCCACTTGATTTTTTTAGTTTTAATTTGAATTAGCAGAATAAACCTATGGTTTCTCTGCACTTGCCTAAGCACTATTCAGAGCAAACTGGTCCCATACACTGACCAATACCTTCCATCAGTGCACCAGTCTGGTTTTAACACAAGCAAAAAAAAAAAGTGCTCATTTTTAAACACAAATTATATTAAGAACCAAATACATTTAGTGTTAGTTGACATGATTTCAGTTTGTGCTCTCAGTGAAAAAGAGAACACAGACTCTTTACTCATGGCCACAATCTTTATTTTTTCTGTAAGAACCTGGTGTGTTTCAGGTATTTGGCAATGTGATTAATTTTTATTATTTATACATTTCTAGTGGAAGTAATATTCAGAAAGCTTAAGAAGTACATATTAGCTCTGTTTAGTGTTCTTCTGTTTAAACTTCTAACACAAAGCTACCAAAGTCAGTAATCATAAATCCCATTAAAATTGCCATATGCAAATTCACTAAAGGTGCTTATTATCAAGAGCCTTTTTCAGTATGACCTGTCCAAAGAACATGAACATCAGTCTTGCCACACAAAACTGTATTTTTCTGATTTATTTAGCCAAGTTTCAGCACTGCTCCAGCCAGAGAGGAAATGGAACGAATTTTTGGGACAAAGAGAACTTTTTAAGTAATGCTTTCCATCTCGATCTGTGACAATACACACAATAACATTTTGATCTGAGCTTTAAGAAAGATATTTTTAGAAGTTCCTACCCTGCTTTTCCAACAGCTGGACTGGAGTGGTATACATCGAAATAAAATCTCTCTTGGCCTGAAGTCATCTTAGCAGAAGAGCAGCAGGAGTTTAGCAACTAAAAACTACATGTAGTGACTAAACTTGCTCCACTCTGCTTTTCTTCTTTAACAGGAAAGAATGAACATGAAGAAAATTGAATGTGCTTACTTCAGGAATATTTTCAAAGTAGAAAGTTGAATGTGAATCAAAAAACCTTAGCAAAAGAAACAAATAATCTCATGGCTGGTATTAGCTGCACTATTTTCCTAAAGTCTGGACTGTACTCATCCAAAGTTTCCTTGGCAATTTAACTTTTGTGCAAGAGGAACAGGGCAAAGTCTGAGTCTCTCAGGCAGGCAATTGTCATTGGAGGCTTCACCTCCATCAATAGTGATGCCTTTTCTTTGTTCTGCACTATTTGCTGTTGTCAGCTGGGGTAACAGATATATCTATTATGCTGCCAAAGGAAACCAGCAGAGCAATAGAATGACAATTCCTGGACCACTTACAACCAGCCTGCCACAAGAGAAGTATCAATTTAGTTTCTGTAGCATTAACTGTGGCCAATTTAATAGAAAAAATGGTCTTTAAACACCATTTCTTCGGATTTGGCCCAATGATTTGCTTGTCAGTCTTATGATGTGAAATAATACTTTTTGCTGTATTTGCGTGTGAATTATTTCAGAAACCTCACAAGGCCTGGTGTTCTTGTTACACCACTGATTTGCTATGATTGTGATTTTTAATAATAATCACTCCTTTGAAACCTTCAGCCTCAGCACATCCTAAGTTTGAAAATCTTAAAAGCTTTAGAAGGAAACAATACAATTTTAATGCTTACAGCTAAATGCTTCTCTGAAGCCCAGATACATTCTGAATACACAGCACTTGCCAAAAGATACTAAATAAGCTATTCGCATCTAATTTCAAATTTATGTCTGATATCTCTTACAATCCCTGAAATTCCCCCTTTAACTTCCACATGTTTCATGCATGTTCTGGTTTTGCTGTGTAGCATATAATAAAATCAAAGTGGGCACAATTTTTTAAACAGAGGGAATAATTTCAGGTCTGAGGAAGAACTCTGGTTTTGTTCACAAAATTGACTTGGCCTGTTTTCACTTTCTCTTCCTTCAAAAAATACACTCCAAATCTGCGAGAAATAAAACTCCATAAACTGTAACCTCTGGGAAATTTATTCTCTGATACCATCTGAAGCTGCTTCAACTGGTAGAAGGATTTTTGTGATGTATTTTAAATCAAAAGTTCTTACGAAATGTTATTTGGATAGGGCAGTTCATATGGACTGACTTATGCTCCAGTCCCCAGCACTAGTAAGCCTCCAGTTCTAGAAATTCCTTTGAAAAAGTAGGAAGCACAGTTTTTGCAGCCTAGTGAAGTTTCTTTAAGGTCTCTTTTTCCCTGAGGTAACACTTCTCGTAACTCCTTAAAAGTCTGAAAACGCTCTGTAACTCATTAAGCAAACGAGCCTCATTTTCTGCACTCAAAACAAACAGATCAACTTCCAAGCCAAGCCCTGCTCTCCTCAGGCTGAGGCTGCCTTAGACTCACAATCAAAGCAGGTGTTACCAGTCTGGTGGATTCAGCCTTCTCCTGGGAATTATTCATGACGTGGATGTTAGAGGCAGCCCTTCCATGTGCACGACTGATCCACTTCTACCTGCTCAGGAGCTGCACTTATGGTAAAATCATGGCTGGTTCCTCTACAAGCAGGAGAAGGGGCTTCTCCTCAAATCTTTTGCTGGAAGTTTTGTCCACCCTCAGGTAAAACCACCTGGATGGTAAATCCTAGACCTTGGGATCCCTGAAAACTTACCTGGGTACTACAAACCCTCTGGACATCCAACCAATAAGAAAATCACCTAATGAAGACAACCAAACTTAGGAGAAGGTAATTACCATGTCCCACCAGATCCCTGTCACAAAGTATTTTAGGTAATAGTTAAGATTTAGGATGATTACTGCAACTTGCTAGCATGAATACCAAACCCTCCTAAGATACACAGCATATTCTTATTTGGTTTATTTTTAAACTGAGAATTTTATATTTAACTTCTTTTTGTAGTCTGAGGCACAAGAAAATTTGTTTGCAGCAAACCATCTATTAGATGAGCTTTGGTGCATTACCTTGATGTCAGATGTCACCTTGCCTCGTTCTGTCTGCTCTCCTGTTTCCATCTCATCTTAACTCAGCTGTGTGAAGCAGTATCTGACAGGATGCTCCATGGTCCACATTTAGTAACTCATAAGTTAGAAATCCCTCACAATACAGAAGCGCGGAAACTCAGAAATACATTTTGCTTTGTAATCTGCACACATGCATCCTCATATTTTGTCATGAATGAAGTTTAATGAAATACATTGAAACTCCTGAGTTTATCAAAGATTTTAAATTCTTCCTTCTTTTTTCTAGTTCCTGTTATCCCCTGTATATTAGCATTTCTAAACTGTATAGAAATCTTATAAAATTTTGCATTAGAAAACAAATTCCTAAAATTGGCAGTGCTTGTTCTGGCCACTGACTGTACAGGACCATGTGGCAGTGGACACAATAAATAAGTTTAAAATTAAGTAAGCTGCTTTCCACTCTTAAATTCTGCTATGAGATAAAAGCACTTTAGAGCCAAACACCTACCATAGCTTTTAAGAAAGCAAAATATGGCAAGCTTCACAAGCCTATTTCTAATTATCAATTTTACCATTTGCCTTGACTTTTTCAGAAGGAAAAGAAATTGTCATTTCTAGTTCTTCTGTTTCTACTCCCTGAATCTGGGCATCTCTGAAGGGTGATCATCCCTTCTTAGATGCTGACAAAATCCATCATTTTCATCTGCCTGTTCTTCACTGTGCCCATCCTGCATGTTAAAATTAACACCAACACTGGCTTGTCCTTTTAACACTAACATGCAGAGCTGTCACTTCTTCACATTAAGACACATTTGCTCTTTCCAAAATATCTTCAAAATGACAACTAATTCTCCAGTTCTTGAGTTCATAGGCAGTATAAAATTTTAAATGGTAATTGAGCCATCTTTTGATGGGCTGAGAGGGAGAGCAGAGTATGATGTTGCCAACAGTGTGCTGTTTGCTCAGCAGTAAAGTTTATGGAGTACTGCTTTATTCAGACAAATTATTAGGTTCAGTACAGGTGGTAGCTGGATGACACACAGTCATAATGTACAGAAAATCCTTACCCATTATCTGGCAATGTCTTCTCACTGTGAGAGCTGTGAATTTACAGCTGGAACTCAGGCCAACAGTGACATTCAACATGAAGCCTGTGCCACTCCCTGTGTGCAGGGCAGAAAACTCACAAGCAGAAAAGGCTGTCAGGAGGGTCTACTAATTTTTTTTTCCTCTTTTTACTATTAGAACTTCTGACATATTTTTTTTTCTTGATAATTACTAGCAGGACTACACATGGGGGAAGAAGACAGTTTTCTAATGTCCCCTCAGTGCAAGCACCATATTTCCTTTCACTACAGTGAAAAGCATGAGCTCCTTATTCTGTTATTTTTAAACTGAGTCTGTTCTGATCATTCATAAGTCAATAGTACTGTATTTGCTGCCATGTTTTTATCTCATTGGCAAATGCAGCCACTGCAGGGAAACATCCTGGTGCAGTCCATTCATAACCAACACTTCTATTTCCATTTTGCAACACTCCTTGCACCAGCACTTTCACATCATGGGCTGTCTGCTGATTTTCAGTTTTTTATTTTCAATGTCACCAAAAGTGCCTGAAACTTAGAAACTGATTTAGAAAGTGGTTCTCCTTCTTCTGTTAAATGGCTGAATGCATGAGTGCCTCCTTATTAGTCTAAACCAGATTTTGGGTAGACCCTGTACTTTTCCCTTTAGATGGCCTTTATATTTTCTGTTTTGAATAGAGGGCAAAAGGCTAAAGTAGGATTTCAACTTTATCAGCAGATTCAAACTCTTTCTCCAATGTGGACATAGCTCATTTTATTCTCCTTTAAGACAGAAACTTTTACCACCTGCAAGGCATTTGCACCCCTGAACCCCTGAAAATCTGCAACCCTTGTACAGGTTCTGAGGAGGACATGGGGTCAGGAATACTTGTTAACTTAGCATTTCATTAGCTGCTGCTAACACTCCTACCAAAACATGGTAAAGGACAAATACTAACAGCAAGGAACAGCTTCTGAACTGGTGAGGCTCTGGTCAAATTAATGGAGTTATGCTGACTTTATAAGAGTTAAGGGTTTGATTCTCCACTATTTTCTGTTTCTAAAATATAGCCAACTCAGCCTTAACCTCTAATATTTTTTGGGTGAATTGCTAAATCCTCAGATGGCACTACCTGCTGAACATATAGCATAAATAGCACTTCTCCTTATGTAGTTCTTGACTGACCCAATTTCTCTGTTCTTCTGAGAAATTCTGGCTGCTGTCTCTTGCTTTCATGTATTGTGTTGCATTCTCTAATCCTCACTTGTCCTCAAGAGACTTGATACCAAGTACAGGGCTATAGCTCCCAAAACAATGACACCACTTCCAATTCAGCTTCCACAGGTTTCACCTTGTGGATTGAAGAACTGAATGGTTATGGCACACCTTTGATGTCACATACTCAAGGTGACAGGAATGGTATCAAAAAGCCAAGGTAAAAGGGGCAATCTATTCAGGTGGAATACAGTCAAGTGTGATTTGCACATGCCTTTCTGTTCCCCCAAAATAGGTTTCTTAATGTTCTACAATTCTAAATTACTTTCCAACAAAATTACCCTCCAACTCATGTTGTGGTCTCCTGAACTCTTGGGCACTTAGCTGTACCCAAAACCTCTAACTGACATCTTCATTTCTCTTCTGGTCAGATAAGAAAGAAATATATAAAAAAGCATGCTCTTCTGCCTTTTCTCTGTTATGTCATTTATCTTGCTGTGATTCTTATGACAGCTTGTAATGCTTCCAGAACTTGCATTTCAAAGCACTTTTCAAATCTTCTTTTGGATGCTAGGGTCTGGCCTCAATTCACCCAGCTGAAAAGTAGCCAAGGGTTTTGAGGAGAAACAGAGATTTATTTCAGAAGTGTTAAAGGTGGAATAAGCAGTGTCCAGCTGCCTCCCTTCCCCTTCAGCAGTTCTTAAGGTTGGGTGTAGCCCTTCCAAAGCCTCCTGGGTGAGGCTGGCCACAGGCAGGACAGGATGGGATATAATGCCAAAGCACCATTCTCTCAGCTTCTGCTGAGGAAGGTTTATCAGCTTCTGAGAATCAAATTCCTCCATGGCAGAAAGGAAAATACTTCGGAAATCGTGATTCTCCCCTCCCTCTTCCTTGAAGGGAGAGAAAGCACAAAGAATACAAGGAAGTGACATGATCAGGGCCATTCATGGGAACTGAGGGTGAGGTCTGTGTTACACATAGGAAAACAGAGACCGCAACAGGAATGTTCTTTAGAACCAAAACAGAAATTAATTTAGCGTCTATCTTTTTCAGACTAGTAGAAATTCTGCTGTGGCAATCAATGTATCTGATTAAAGTCATTATTTAAAATATTGGGGGGGGTTGAAAACACATGACTACGCCCTTTATAGTTATTGCTCAGTGACTTGGATGATACTAAAGACGTCATCAAGGAAGGGATAAGAAATTTAACTTTGTTCTACCACTGTACACTAATTAAACTGTTTAGTGCAGAGATCAGCATAAAAAAGGAATTAGCAAACAACACTGTGAATAGAGGATAATTTGTAATATCAGCACATTGATGCATTGCGCTCAGATAGTGTAATTTGACTGGCAGCACTTTATTAAGTTTTGGCAGCATTTAAGCAGACTGGGAGTGCTGTGATGAAGCTCAAGCACATTAATCCAAGCTCCAACTCTCGTTAATACTGATGAGTGAAGGCAGTTAATTGAATTATGTATGAAGTACTGCTGATTAAATATTTCACTCCTTGCTATAGAATTAACTCTGCTTTATTAACAGCCACTGTTGTCTCTAATAGTGAATGTCAGACGGACCTTTTCTCAGCCATCCACTTTCATTTTTTTCTAACCATCTGCTCAGGTTGCTTATCTATATACACATCTATTCCTGCTTGTATTGGCCTTTGAAAGACATATTTTTGCTTCTCCCAAATGGTTGTGTGATCGTGTCAAAGTTTTATTTCCTTACAGAACAGGTCTCAATGAAACTTTTAAGTTATTTTTTTTCTCATTGTCAATAGAATATCGATTACATAAACACAGACTTGATTTTTGCCATCTCAAGAATGAAATGCAGCATTAATGGGCAATTTTCATTTTGCTTTGATGCCGATTTCTACTTCCATTTTTTACAGCATTTTAAAAAACTGTACATGAAACCTCTGTTAACGAGGAAGAGAAAGGGAAAATCCAGACACATAATCTCAAGTTACAAAGAAATTGTAAAGCAGGGCTTTACAAAATAAATAAACCAGTGCCCTTTCAGGAACTCTGCTGATCAACTACAAGAATTACTGTCCTCACCAGCTGGCAGATGTTTACAATTAATCTCAAAGACAAGACAGCTGAAAGAGACCTGTTATTTTGCTGTTCAAAGATAAACATAACAAAAGCTAATTAGGACAGTGTCAGTGGTTTAGCAACAAGTGCAACAAAAGCCTTGACATTCTGCAGACATGAGGTTTGCTGCTGGACCCCATCCACACAAAGCCAGGTCTGTGCTCTTTCTTCCTTTGCTGTGATGTGTGAAGAGTTGGCTAAACACAGTGAAATTTGGTACTACCATTTATATTAAAAAATATGGAATGTGTGAAGTGGACAAAGACACAACCTTCTAAATAAATATACGAGGAGCATTTTTAGATTATGCTATGTTGGAGGTCTGACAAAGAGCTACTCTGTTATTTTGATCACAGAGCCCTTTCAGATCAGCCTTGAAATATTCTGAAAATAAGTTTTCTGGTGATGGTCCTATTCCTGGCCATATGTAAGAGGTTTTCAGTGCTATGAAATTAAACACTGTAGTGTACAAGTGACAGAATACAGAAAATTTATTTAAATAGTAGCAGAGGTCATGGATGGTAAGTTTTAATACCTAGCAAAACACAGAAATGCTGCACATCCACTATTCCATGTTACTTTGTAATCCATTTATTTCATAAAGACAACTGAGGAACAATCATTTAAAAATGTCTTTGGACAACACAAAGCCCAGAGCAAGTGCCTTTGTATAGATGTTTTGGGACTTCTGTTTTTATTTTCATTGTTTACACTTCTGTGTCCCCAGGGGAAAAAAAAAAATTAGATTGAGGTAGTAACATGAATCAGTGAAGGAAATGCTTATAAAACAATGTTTAATGATATTTAATGATTAATGTTTTAATAAGGACTTGAACTGCAAGAATACCTTTACTTAGGATCTGAGGGTATAGCAAGGCCTCTAGTATTGCTTTCATATTAATTTTCCCTTGCTATTCTTTTAATTATGATGTTTTAAAACAAAATTTCAAGTGTTCAAATACTGTTATCTGAAACCCTGCTTCACGATACAAGTTTCAAGAGAGGATTAGTCTTGATTTTTCTTCTACTCAAATATGACGGGGCCAAACTAACATCCTGTGAGAGACTGTGGTGTTCCCCCCACCCCCTCTTTTACCCCTTCCCGGCTAAACCCTGGCACCTCCCTCCTATTGGTCTCTGAGGGACCCCAACCCTGGGTCCAAATAAAACCCCAAACCCTCTGTCTGCCTTTGTCTTTGCCCCTGGACATCTGGATAGCAGCATGTGAATAAAGATTTTTCATGCTCTCTTTGCGGAGGCCTCTTCTCATCCCCTTTGTCACTGCATGGTTGCAGAGAGCAAAAGATGCCTGAGCAAGCTTGAGGCTTCCCTGGCCAGTGGGAGCCCTGTGGTCCATGCTTTCAGAAGGCTTGGCCCACATGGACCCTGCCCAGAAACGCTCTCTGGCATTAGCTGCTCACTGCAGCTTTGCAACATAAAGCCAGCAATGCAACAGAAGACCAAGGATGTTCATTAACAGAAAACAGGAGGTCCCTCTCTGAAATCACTGATTCTCTCTGGATATTGAAGGATGAGTTCAAGTAACTCAGAACAAGGGCCAAGGGCAAACACAGAAACCAGAGCTATAAAGTTATTTGTTCTTCATGTTAGAATGTGATGCAGTTGCCACTGCAGTTACTTTCTTTTGCTTTGGTAGATCTTTAGAGGAGAACAGGGTTCCCTGAAGACAAACTGCATGATGCCATAACTTCCTTCAGAAAGTGTAATCCCTGGTGATTGGAGGTAAAGACTCAACACCACTGGCTAAAGCTATGTGAAAATGGAAGAAAATGGTTACAAGCAGAGGCTGGAGGAGTGCACATCCACAGAAGGTCCAGCTGGAATTTTGAGCGGCCTATGAAAATATTGATTTGGGAGTCAGAGGCTGTGGAACAGATGAGGAGGAGGCTGACAACCATCTGTGGAGGAAGCTCTGCTTGTTTCTCACGGGTTCCAGAGATCATGGAGTGCTGCTGAGGGTGCCAGGTGGCCTGCTGCCACGAGGCTTCTCCGTGCCACTGAACAGACTCTGGGAAGTCTGCCCATGGAATCATAGCACATATTCCAAACAAGAATCGCTTGGTATTTCTTCACTATGAAAGCTGATGAGCAGCCGATTTTCTTTCCAAAGCTCAGACTTCTAGGGCTTCTCCTGACTGGTTATGGTGGGGGCATGGTTGTGTGAATCTCAGGAGAGTTGCTGATAGCAGAACTGGAAGTGTTCACTTAAGAATTTTGTCTTTTCTCCAATCTTTTTGGCTTGCCCACATGAACACTTCCCATGACCTATTCCAGAGACCATGGCTGAAGAATACCTGATTTACATAATTTTCCATATTCTTGTATCTCTTCAGTTTCTTGAGGACAGATGATGGTTTCTCATGTTACCTTTCTGTTCTCTCAGTAAAGCAGGACTTTATCCAGTAGAGAGAAATGGAACCCTTTTCTTTCTTGAAGCAAGAACTGAACCTTGAGCCTCCCCATTGATTGTTTACAGTCACATTTAACACTCTGAATGGCAATGCTGTGCAGAGCTGAGGAACAAAAACCTCAAACAAGCAGGATGCTGGTTATTCGTTTAAGATTGACATGCTTTGGGATGTTACATAACAAGGAAATCTTACTTCATTTTATTCAGTTAATTATAATCAGCTTAAAAATGGAGATTAGAACAGGAGCTACACACCAGTCTTACATAATTATAAATAATGTGTACCTACAAACACATGGATTGTAATCCTTCCTGATCAAATTTTAACTTTGTACCTCATTACTATCATTTTGGTTGTGGTAGAATCCAGAAGCAATTCCCTACACCCAGATTATTCCCCACACACTTTATACTGGGGCAAATGTGAGGTAAAAATGGTGAGAAGAGGCTCAGTCCTGCAGACTCTAAATTTAGAACAAGAAATACCTACAGAACACGGTGAACTCAGTAGGTGATTTGTTTCCTGTTGAAGATGAATCCTAAAAGCTCAAGTATCTCCAGAAGGTCACTCCCACCTTCAAAAAATATATACAACAACTATTTTTAGAGTTCTGTAGAAATGCCTTGCCCACACAGTAAATTGGACATATGTTCTTGGATTTAGCTGCCAGTTTTGTGAAAGTTAAAGAATTCTGGGCTCACTGTTTTTACTAAATAAAATTTTGTATTTATTTTGGTCAAAGCAAAAACCAATTCTGTGTAAAACCATTGCTCATGGACCTTGCAATGAGAGCTAAGTCTGCCGTTGACATTCTTATGCTTGGTTGTGGGTTGCTGCACCTCCTCCCAAGTACATTCCTAACTTTAGATACAGCAACTGGAAAGAATACTGGATTGAGCACATGCTAAGTGGCATTGCTAAATCAGAGTAAAAGTGGTAACTCTTCCTTTCTGCTGCTATCCGTTGCACAATATGGAAATGTTGTTCCTCTATCCTGAACATCCTCTTCCTTTGCTGATTGGCCCCAGCAGCTTCTTGTGTCTGCACAGAACACTGCACATTCACCAGGACATAAACGAGGGAATGAAATACCCAAACTCCTGGAATCTTTTATCAAATTTATTGCCTGCAGTAGATTCCATACTAGAAATGTGCACAAAATTTCTCATGTGTAAAATTGGGACGTATTTTTGTAGGTGAAAGTAGAATCAGGCTGGTTTGAGAGTTCAATGATTCATGTTGTATTTGAAATTTAAAATAAGTTCAAATCCCCAATTCAACTATCACTGAAAACATTGGTTCGGATAAAATACATTATTTGCAAATGACAGGGTACAAGCTATTTAAAAGAACAGTAAGAACATTCTGAAGGTGTATGAAGAAACTAGTCCTGAGCATTGTGTACAGTGTAGTACCTGGGGTGGTGAAATTACAAAAAAAAGAACAGCTTAGAAATACTTTAGGAATAATAAGAAACAGGGTAAAAATACCAAAGAGACATTAGAAACTACCAAGATGATCCACTTTCTGCACCTACAAATAAGACAAGAGGCTTTTCCCAATAATGGTTGGCTGATACTAATTTAGAATTAGATATTATATCCTGATTTCCTGTGGCTTATTTCTGGAAAACTGATTTTTAAAAGCCCAAATCCTATCAGCAAAATATTCACATAAAATGTTAAATGTTAAAAACTATTAAAAAATGAAAAAATAAGGGGATGGACTCTTGAAAAGACAATGCTGGGAAACAAGGGTTTTTACATCCCAATGGTTGTTTCAATTCTTAAGAGCAATTAAAAAAAAAATCCAACCTGAAATTATGTGTGCATCTTCATGCAAAGACCTTGACATTCAAGGACCACTTTATCCATCTCCACACATCATAAAATTATACTAATTAAGTTCTCTCTTGTAAAATAATTTATATTTGCTGTTCTTCAACCACTAGATTAATTTTTTACCACACATGTATTGCTTTCTGGTATTACAGAAGGAATGCTATAGATAAACGTTTTATATATCAAACATTTGAATCTTAAAAGTGAAAAATCTCTATAGGTGTAGGCGTGCATACAAGTATAAATGTGTCTGTATGAAGCTCAACTGGAGAGCCACATAGGAAGGAAGATGGTTCTAAAAAAGATTCTTGAAAAACCCAGAAACCCAGTATCAGCATGAATAGAGCAATGACCTTAAGGTGTTAGAAGCTGGTGAAATGTAATATTGTGATCTTCTTCTCTGGCCTTTGGTGTTTTGGTTTGCACTGCACAATGGCTGGGTCTGTTTGGAGGTTTTGGCTGCAAATACAAGAAGCAGAATTTGATCATTTATTAGTACAATGCCTAAATATACAGGAATTTCTGCTTGTTCTTTGGTTTTACGCAGCTCCCCTGGTGGCTGAATGTCTCCACTGAAGCAGTGGGGTTTAAACCCAAGGGATGAACCATGCAACCGAGCTCATGAAAAGGCTAAAGTTTGATCATTTCTGTTAAGCTTCTAGTGAATTCAGACTCTGACAATGAACAAATTTGGGCATTAGCTTAGACAGCCAGTGAGGAGAGGCAAATATAGGTGGGATTATGTCCATCCATAATGTGAAATTCTCTATATATCTGCAATTCTGTCCATTCATAATATGAAATTCTCTATATATATTCAAGTTACTTTCATGAGAAGTATGGCAGGGAGAGAACAGATAATCAAGTTGTTCTGTGACAAGATTACCCACAGCCATATGGAGGTGAGGCACAGTATCATCTTGGCTTCTCTTAAAATATGTCACGAAGTGAAGAGGGAAGTTAGGGAGTGAAAACACTCACCAAATTTAGAGATTCTCTGAATAAGGACACTTGAATCTGGTTCTCTTTGTTAAACTCCTGCTGTAGAAGTACTTCCCTAAAATATGAATTTCCTGCATATTTAACACTACAATATGGAGGAGGACTCCTGAGCAGTTCAAGACAGTTTTAGAAGTGGCATCAGTAAGAGCTTTGGCATAATCATAGAAGAGCACGTAATGGGCTGGGGTGCCCAGTGCACTGTTTTTGAATGCAGATTCCGGCTATAAAAGCGAATATGTCAAGCCACAGAGTGGGACATCTGGAGGGAAAGTGGAACTTTGCTTTATTGACACAAGACAGAAGCTTTTGTGCTAATCCTTTCACCTTTAGTACAGAAAAGCCTAACAGAAATGTTCACTGCTTCTCTCTGCCCAGGGATGATAAAAGAGCTGCTGACAACTCTTTAGTGTATAATACTCTTTAGTGAATAATAAAGTGTATGGAATTCAATGAAGAATGCAGTGCACCCCTCTCCCCAGTCCCACAGAGGTGATGTCTGCAGACAGGTCAGGATTTAGTGCCCTGTTCCTCTCAGAGGCAGATGTTACTGTAGTTTAATGCAGTTTAGGAAAACTGTAGTTGTGTGGTTGGTAAGCAAAACCACATGTTTAAAACACTTGTGGAAACATTTTCCTACCAAAGCCAGCTGACATTATTCCAAGAGCTTTGTATTTAAGAGCCTGTACCTCAGAATCCCCTCTCCTCAAATTAGGATCAGCACACTCCACGAAATCCTCGCCATAAATCTCCAGCCCAGCAACACTATTATGGTCCTGAGTATGCAAACCAGTGCAAACTCATGTTGCAGAACAAGGTCAACCAGGAAATTGAAAATTAAATGCCAGTAGCTCAGTAGCTTCCTGAAGGGCACATTAGAAACAGTTTGCCAGAAATCTTTCCAGAAGCAGGTAAGAAACAAGAACATCTTTCACTTGAACCCATTTCTGCTGCCAAGAGTTCTTTCAAGTCATGTAACTTTCTCTGGATTTCCATTTGGGGCAGGGTTTAGGAGACAGGGGGGTTAACTGATTCTTCAGTTTTTTACCTCACTTTCAACCCCTAAGAGAACAGAGGGTACTCTTCCAGGCACTAAAGTTCTTACTTAAAGATGATTTAAGTCCTTTGGAACTTTGCAGACAGAATTATGAGGGTCTTCAGGCACTAAATGATATAGTAGGTGCCTCCTGGGATCTTCCTATCTTCTTGCCTAAGCAAGTTGGATGCCTAACTCCCAGAGTCTTTTGGGACAAGCTGTGTATCTGAAGTACTTAACCTTCTTTTCCTTGGCCAGTCATTTGCATTTTAAAGCACTTAAATAAAGTTTGCAGATTTGACCATCAATCTTAAAAAGCCACTGGGACTTACACTGCTAAACCAGATCTGAAAGTGAAAACTTAGAAAAAATCTTCTGTGTTTCATCTGCACTTTCTAAATCAAAAAGTGTTGCCTGTGAAACCAGAAAAAGAAAAGTTTTTTCTGAAAAAGAAAGTTTTTCTTCTATATTTCGTAATATTCACATTCTGGAGCTCCTTCATATCTTTAGGTTTACAATCTAATGGTATTTTAGGTAGAGGTTTAATGAGAAACTATGCAAATGTGAAGTGTTTGTTATGAGAAATGAATACCAGTAACCATAAATATTCATGACTTGATGTAACAAGCTGGGAGAGTTTCTGTGTCATCTTCTACAGCGATTACTTGGAGCTCTGTTTCATTCCTTAAGCAAGTATCTGTGCCTGCCCAAGTGTAATTAATTAATGTATTAACTGAGAGATGGCTGTGAAAAGAGCAGTTACTGAATCAGCAACAAAGGACAAATAATGGTAAGGCTGACAGAAACCTGAGCATAGGAGAAGAGCTTCATGTCTTTTAATTCAAAGAAATTTTTGCCACTTTAATTAGTACATTTCCTCTGGCCTTTTCCCAAATTCCACTGTGGTTGCCCTGAGAAGTGTAGGAATTGAGTCATATCTCTACACACAGTGTAGCGATTGGAAAAAACATGAACCTTGCTCTAACTCAATAGCATCACTTCATTAAGCAGTACATCAGTATTTATACAGTTTTTTGGTGTTCAAGTTTAGGATCAAACAATGCAGCCAGTGATTATGAGACTAACCAATCACGCAAATAAATGGCAGAGCAGAAGTTTCTTGCTCTTCTATCTCAGACACTCTCACACATGCCACAGAGCCTCAGCAGCCCAGTGCTCTGGGCTGCTTAATTGAAGCATTCTCACAGAGGTATTTATGGCTGCAGATGATCTTTGGTATGCACTTTCTCATGGGAAAAAGGTGCTTGTTAAGGTCGACAGGAGTAGCTGCTTCTACACACAACTCTTGTGTCACAGCTCAACAAATACCTAATTTTCATCCTTTTTTCCCTCTTAGTTACTTTTTTTTTTACTAAACCAGGGATAGGGATTGCATGAAGAATAATGTAAAATGAGTTTGGACAAAGTATGTAAAATTCTATCTAAATATGAATTTTCTCTGGAGTGTTCTTAACCGGGAAAGTAAATACCAGTCTTTGGCAGTGAGAATGTTGTGACCATGGCCCCAGGAGAGTTAAATGGAAGGACTTCCATTGGTTTCAGCAGGCTCTGGGTGGAGCACCACCTTCTCCCTACTGCACTCTCTAAAACTAAACCAACACAAGTCCTGCCACAAATCAGCAAGCCCATAAACATTACAATGAGCAATAAAACCTTGAGAGACTAGTTTCACTGTTGCTTTAATTTATACTCCTGTTAACCAATTTTAAATGCACATTAAAATACCAAGTAATTCTGAAGATGTCAGTGTGTGCATAATAGAGCTTGCCAAGGCCATGCAATGTAAGTGTTTCAGCCATATCCTATTAGACTTCAGTCATTTATTCTTTGTTTTAAGAAAGCGTGATCTGAAGCAAGGAAAGCCATTTGAAGATGCTCAGCTGCAGGATAGGAAAAGCAAAATGGAATCTGAACTCCCTCCTGGGAAATGCCCTGACATGCACTTGTGGAAGGGAATTCTGTAGCCACGACCTACATAGCCCAGTTTCGAAATACAGAAAGGTTGACTCCATAATCTAAGATGTTCTCTCCTATGTCATATGCTGTATTCTGAGTCATAGAGAACAGCTAAGTCCTGCAGTTCTAAATTAGGAGTAAAGCTAGGAATTAACTATCACTCCCAGCTGCACCCTGATATGGCTTTAACTGCACCTGACTGAGATTTGGAGGAGCAGCTCCTCTCAAAGCTCAGCATCCTGTTCATCCTGTACACCTTTTTGTTGCTGTGGTAACACCAGCATGATCCCTGTGCATAGGTTATACCCTCCCATTCAGCCCCTCTCCTCCAAGAGAAGCAAAGGATACAGTATTAAAACGTGATTTCCTCAAAAAGCACATTATTAATGTAACTGTAGTGTTAACATTCTAGAACAAGAGAGGGAGGCTCTGCACAGCTGTGTAGGTAAGTAATTTCACTGCATTTAAAGAACTTGGAAAGATATAGTTTTAAATGGTTTTTAAAACCATTGTAAAGGGAATACAATCTTGTAAATATTGATTTTTAATTTTTTTCAAGAATCAGCTTTTGATGGCCTTTATTCAAGGTATGTAGCATTTGTCTCAGCAAACAAATCCCACTGTTTCCAGTGTGACCTATTTTCAGACAAAAGTAATAAATTGAGATTTTCCAGACTGGCAGCAGCTCTTGCTTTTGTAGGGACTACTTCACCCAGACTTGCATCCTAATTATTCTAGTGTAGGAACCACATGATGCCTGATTTCAGAGACACAACTAAACCCAACTTGACCACTATTATAAACAAGAAGGAATAATCCCATGTCTTCATCTGTCAATTGAAATGTCACTGTTTTGCTGCAAGTGCTTTCAGCCTTTGGGTTTGATTTTGAACTGGAACAAATGGCTGTGGAATGGGGCTGTTCCTTGGCCTGGACACATCCACCCTCCTTCCTGCCTTGCCTCTTAAGTTATAGTACGAGATAGTGCCAAAATGTCACTGCAAATAATCATTTGCAACATTCCTCAGCTCTGTTAATCCAAGGCTCTGCAGTGGCAGCTCTGCTGATGCCTGTGACAAAGGGTGCCAAGCCTTCAGTGCCCATCCTGATGCTTCTCTGCTGGGGCAGCTTCACTGCTTCATGTCAGTCAGCCAAAGCACTGGGCTGATCCAAAGAACCCGCAGGAACATCTTCTTTAAATCAACAGCACAGGGATGCCAGGCAGACTAACCTGATGGCACAGGTATCTGAACTGGCTGCATGATTCTTCCCCAGCTTCCAGCTGCTGCCTTGAACTCAGCTTATCCATTTGTCCCTACCTATATCTCATTTAATATTTGTAAAATGATCTCTCTGAATAAAGACTGCCATTCTTCACCAAAACCCTCACAACAAACTCATAGATATTAAAGACATAGGAAGAATAAATTAGAGGAGGTCATAAAAAGGTCCTAATGAACCACCTCTGTGTTGGGCTGGAACATCTGTCAGCTACGTGCTCTGCTGTCAAGTGAAGAACTTCCAGTGTGACCTGGTTATTTTGTGCTTCATTCCTGAGTATTCTTCTCTGTCGTGCAGGCTCTGAAAGGCTGCAGGCTGGGCTGTTGTCTACAAGCACTTGTGAATTACAGCAGTGCCATTTGCACCACTGTAGTTAATGACCTGTCAGGTTTCCCATTATGATGTTATGCTGTTATTTTCAGGGTTCATGTCCTGACTATAAAGTTGGTGACTGCTTGGTCTGGAAACACTAATGCATCTTTTTTTGTACATTTTATAAATATAAAATGAAAAAGTGCCCTAACATAAAATCAGTCTCTATTCAGAAAAGTAAAAGGTGACAATTTTAAGTAATATTTTCAGTGCTAGAAAAAAACAATCAATAAGATTCAGGAAGTTTCCTTTTTTTGGGCAGAGTTGTTAACCATAATAATGTGATTTACAGCTCGCAGGGGAAGCAGGTACCCAGAAATGCATTAAGTAAGTGACTGTATTTTATGGTGAGTTCTGAGAGGATAAATCTTTTGCTGACCACAAATAGCATGTGCCCAGAAATGCCATGATGGGGTGATGGTATAGGACAGCTGTATTTTAATCTGTGAAAGAAACATAAGTAAAACTTTTTCAAATTCCACATCCTCCTGGGCAAGCAGATATAAATGGTGAGAATGGATTTTGCTCCTGAGGCATGTTCAATGCATTCATGGCTCAGTCAGATTTAGAGAGATGTTACCAGAGGAGGAAATTTTCACTAAGTACAAATGAGTGGTTTCAGACTATCAAGTCTCCAGCAATCCTCTAATTGAGGAGTCTGAGGAATCCTACACACACACACAACATGGACTTTCAGAAATAAAGTCAGCTTAGCAGGTTACTGAATAAATGCTAGGATCAAATAACCCCCTGAATCCGTATTTACAAGTTAAATCATAGCTGTCTATTAGCAAAGTACTTGCATACCACAGGATGTATCCACCTTTAGGTAACAGTCTCATTTCCTTTTCTTTTTAATCTCTTTATTAGGCAGGGGACAGGATTTGACAGGGAGGTTTTTTGTTAGTACCAATGAAGCTTTCAGTGACAACAACCAACAGGCAGAGTTACTCTGTGTAACCATGCACAGAGCAGTGGTGCAACCTCATTTCACAGGACTTTATTCTAACCACAGATGAGGGTGTAGCTGTAGTGACCATATTTTCCTATGTATGTCATGGTGAATTCTACACTAAATTGCACTAATGAGATGTACAAATTAAAAGCTGCACACTGTGTTTATATAAAGTTCTCACTGGTGCTGGGTCCATCACCAGTGTAACAGGAGTCATCTTCCTGAAGTCACTGTAATATCCTCATATGAACAGTCTCAGTGAAACGGGAGGTAAATTCCTACCTGACAATCACAACTGTACTTGTAGTACTCTTCATCACGTAATTCTTCATCAAGGTATTTTACAAGAGGAATTTTTTTAAGTGGGATAAAAACAGGAGTAGCAGCGAGGCAATGTCTTAGTGCCACTCATTATCTGTATTTCCATGTTATATTGCAATCCCTTCCAGTTCTATCTCATCCCACACAGATTTATGGCAGAAGTACCTAAGCAAACATAAGCTGTAGCACTGTAACCCTTCTCTGATTAAGTCCAATTACATTCCACTGGGGAGGAATGCTATTAGCACAGAAAAAGACTATTCCTTATTATTCTCGGTGACTTCTTTCTCCGAAGGACACTAACTAATTTCACATGAAAATCTATAAAGAGTGTTTTTTATGTAGGAAGTAGTGATTGCTACTGTTTTGTACAAAAACACATGCACACCCACAACAAAATTACTACTACAAGGTAATTAATAGCCAGAGCTCCAAATCCCCCCCTTACATAAGGAACAGATGTCATTCTCACTTTCAGCTTGGATTATTAGCTTAAAAAAGGTCCTTGAGTTTCTGAGCAGCAACTAATTCTTGTATCAGATTTCTCTGTGCTTCAATTCTATGCCTCTAAGGCATGGATACCACCAAAATGTCCAGTGCCAAAGGGTGTCAAGAACTCCTTAGATACCCTGTGAAGATTAACCTGTCAAGGCGTTAAGATAAGATCAAACTTCTTGAATGTATCGACACATACATCCAGCATTGGTACAGCAGAAATCCTATACTGCAAGGTACAGGAGCCTTTCTGGTCCTTGGAACTTCCCTGAATAATCCTCCCAAGTAAGGAGTTACGAGGTTTCAGTTATTAATGACTTAGTCACAGGCCACTGTTCCAACTGCTTTTATACTCAGCTTGTCAGGAATATCACAGAATGCTTTGGGTTGGAAGTGACCTTAAAGATCATCCAGTTACATTCCCCTAAACCCTTTCCTGTATATACCAGTATTTATCCTTGGAATTACTTCCTTTGTTTTTAGGTCACAGTGAGGACCCTAAGAAAAGAAAGATTCCTAACACTAGTCTCACCCTTTTTATCCCAAATCCCAATTTTTGATGGTCCAGCTAAGGCAGTGCACAGGGATGATCCTTCTTTTTTTAAGGAAAAGGTTAAGAGAATATGGTCACCTTGCAATGGAGAACCCTTGTAAGAACACAGAGGTGGCTTGCTGGCTTTTCACTTTTAACTGGTTTAAAGTGGACTTGGATAATATTAAAAAATTAAATTGCATTACATTTGCAGAAAGGGTAGTTACTTTCCCAACAGTACAGGTCTTCAAGGTTCTGTAGTGATTGTAAACACACAGTGCACAGGACACAGATGTTTTGGTTACTGCTCTCTGAGGATATGACTGTCCAAATGGTATTAAACCTCTTGAACTTCCTCCCAGATAGAAGCCATCATCCATGCAGGTTTTGGTAGCTACGGCTGTACCAAAAATTCCTGATACTTAATTGTTCTTTGTGCTTATATTTAGTGTCACTGCAAGATAACAGTATCCACTTCAGGACAGTGGGAAAGAGGATTTTCAACTTCATCAGAAAGTATCTGGAGTACTCCTATCCCAAAAATGTTATCTAACCTAACAATAAAGTGCAAGGGACAATAATTGACATGGATGTCCAGATCACTGCCTTCAAGATCTTCTTTATTTGCACGTCCCTGAAGCAGAAGAGGGACACTGCTCGTGTCCTGGCAGGGGAGCCTGCCGGTGCAGCAGGACAGCTGGTGGCACAGCAAGCTCCAACCTGCCACTTCACGCGCTGGTTATAAAAAGAGAAAGCCTGACCTTTACAGTGCCTGGTGGTACTAGGAACAGGCAGGAAAACAACTTGAATCATTCAGTCACGTCAGGATAACAAAGCAAAGGCCAGGATACATCTCCTACGTGCAGTTTTTCTTTCACGGATACTAATCATAACTGAGGAGGAAAAGCCACAGCTAAGAAAGATAATTAGGCTGTTAAAAGGGATCTGAGCCCACGTTAACAAAGAACTGTGTTTCAGTCACAAGTTTGTCAAACTTTAAAATTTTAGGTCTTCAGAGTGCTTTACTGTGATTAGTTCACATTTCTGGCTCCGCTCCCTAAAACTTATTTTTTTCTTTCATGGAAGGACTGAATTAGAGGGAAAAACAGCATTTAGAGATCTGTTTGCAAAACGGCTGCAGTTACAAGCCATATGTAAAACAGTAACTTTACTGAAAAGGCCCTTTTAAAAAGGACTGCATAGATGGGTGTTCAAAGGAGTGGGAAGGACCTGAAGACAGCAACTTTTTGAGTTTCATGGCAGTAACAGAAGCACCTGTAAAGGGTGATCCCCAGTCGTGAGCTCCTTGGTCAAGTGAAAAAGGGGGCTGTGGGAACCAAATAATGGTGCCACCAGGTGCTGTGACGGAAAAAGTCAATGTTGTATTACATTGAACTCTCACATAATTTTTTTTTTTAAAATCTAGTTTCCTATCTAGCTATGTGATTTGTAGAGTCAACTTTTACAGAATCACCAAAGGAAGTGAGAAACCAAGAAAATATCTGGTATGAAATACATTTAATTCAAGTTATCTTTAACTGACAACCAAAGCTGAAATATCATATATACTAACCTAAGTTCAAACCAGTAAGTGAATGATTTCCAAAACCTATGCTTTATCACTCTGAAGAATTGAACTGTTCCAACATATTGCTTTCTAAATTAAAAACTGCTGTTATTGTTCCAATGAATAATTATATACGGCTGGTTAATTCCTTAGAGGCAGCAGCAGACTGCATGATTTTGAAGGGTGTGTGCAGACTGTTTAAAGCACTACGAAGCTCAGACAGCACCACTGTTTTCACTGATAAGCAAAATGCACCAGATGGTGAGTGATGCTGCAGCCTCCTGAAGTTCCAAAATAAGACCAGGAGAGATGTTATGGTTAGAAAATGGAGCAGTTCAGGAGCAGTAATCAGCAGGTTTGGTTTTGCTGTTCAGGCAGCCACACTAAGTGATCACCATCTGAATGTATGACACAGACCCCTCTGTGACTGCAAGGTGGCACAAACTGAGAGCTGAAAGTTTAACAAGTGTGTGGGTTTGAAGTTTTGCATCTCTCAGTTTCAAGCCATGGACAAACAATTCATGATTCTTACAGCCCATCAAAGGTTATTTTTGAACGTGTACATAAAGAAATTTCTAATTTTAAAAAAAAGCTCAAAGCTGTAATAAAAGAAATCTTGAAGCCTGGAGAGGAGAAACTAGGGACACTTGAACTACCTCTGTGGGCCATAACAAAAGCCCATGGAGACAGCAGGAAATTTAAAATGAGGTTTCGGCATTCACTATCAAGCTTGTCAATTGTTTCAGACTTCTTTTCCCTCGTAAATCATTATGAAATTCATCCATCTCCTCCTTGGAGGCAGTTTCTCCATGCTTCACAACCACTGCCCATGTTTTGAGTCAGTGCAGCATTGCCAGCTAGTCAAGGTTAGGGCATAATCCCACCAACAGGATCCTTGCAAAAGGCAGGAACAGCATTACAGAACTCCAGCAGTCTTTTCCCTTTTAGGGTAAAACAAGCTGTGAAGGAACGATGAACAGGGGAATTCTCATCTCAGAATCCTGGAGAAACAGGTAAGCTTTGACTGGTGATCTGTGGCCAAAAATGAATCCTAGTGGATGCAGACCTTCATCTGGAATTAGAATTCATTTACAACTTTTATTACAAGGAAGGAGAACATAATCTGCTCCTTCAGCAATTTTCACTTATTATTTGATTGATTTCCTCCTGTTAGCTGAAGTTGGCACTAGCACCCCGTAAAGTAAATTTAGATTTGGGATAATTCAGTAGGGGGGGCCAGAGACAGTATCTTCCCTGGGAAAGAAACACGATAGCTTGAACTATCACTTAGTCCAGAGTTTCCACAACCGGATGGAGGTTTGGCAAGAGCATTCTGTCATCACAAATTAGATTTAACCACCTTTATATTTTATGCTTACCAAAGCCCACTTTCATAATGCTATGAAAAAAACAGGATGAGTATGAAAAGAATCAATACAATCACAAAGATTATCAAAGGTTATGCACATCTATTTCAAGTAACAACCAGTTAATTTGGAATATGATTGTCTTTGGCCACCTGGAAATTGCTTGCACCGCTTCAGTGACACAACATGTTCATAGTCACAGCCAAAGAAAAAATATGAGAAAGGTTACTTAAAGGTGTTTTAACCCATCAAGAACTACTTTGATATTCCACACCAGAAAAAGTCTATGTAGTAAAAGTTTGTAATAACGTAAATTATTTTATTATTATGCAAATCACCATGCATAAAGAAAAGTATTCCTTCTTCATCCTTGAACATTCCCTGAAGTTTAATTTGGAACCTAATTTGCATTCAATTAACATTTTAAAGCTCTACACTTTCTACTTTGTTTGCCTACATGATTTAAATCATAAGAGCAATTCTTCGCTTGTAGAACAGGTGAGAGATGGAGAGAGGTTTCTGCACCAGTAGCAGACACACAAATCCAGCCTTGATGAACTTTTCCACCAGCACTTGAGAACTCTGCACCTCTCTTTCAAGACTGGGCACTGGGACAGACTTGAGCAACAGTTCCTGTGCTGAGAGAACATGCCAGTTCCCAATGCTGCCTTCTCTTGGAGCACTGCAAGAAGGGAATTTGGGAAAGACACTGTAAAGGGTCTAGCACGTCATCTCTGCCTAAATCCTTCCCTCCTGTGAGATGCACATCACTGACTGCAGCTCAGTATCTTACAGCAGGAATAAACCTCTGTCCAGATGAAGATCAGAAAGGGATTTAAAATACTTTTTTTCTAAAATCTATCCCAGAATATGGGGAGTCTGGGATTTGGGGAATGTAGTGAAGTATGGCTTGATTTTATGAATGGCTCAATGGCAAATCTGCACAGGATCCAGCACGTTTTTAGGACTTGACTTAAATGCTTCCAAAAACAGATTAAGCAGAAAAACTTATGAAAGGCATATTCTAACCCAGTAATACTGTGATACACTCCTAAGTGCATTCTTACGCAGCTCTCCATGAAAGAAGTGAGAGTTCAAAGAGAGACAGTGACTTTGCTTTGAAGTAGGCGAAAAGTATTCACCCAGCTAAAGCTGTGATAGACAAGCTCTGGCAACTCCTCCTGGAGTGTTTTACAATAGTATTGCCCCTAATTAATCATCTCTGCATTTGTGGCTGCTCCCCCAAGCAGTTCCAGAGCTGGATTCACGTCAATTATATTAGCTGAGATGCCAGTTCTGAACTGCAGTGACAGGCTCTGGGACAAACACTCCTTTCTAATCTTTGGGGGTGTTCACTTCCAGCCCTGGGTCAGGACAAACAGCTGTGGAAAGAAAACATCCTGGCAGATGGCTGTAGCTGTTTGCTTCAGTGCACATCAGTCAGCAACTCCAGCAACAGCTCCTCAGCCTGCCTGGCAGCTCTCACCTCTCAGGTGCTAATTAGCATCTCATGTGAGATCTGATACGTGACTGCCACCACCACGGATGAACTTAATATGCACCAACAGATCCTTTGTGATGTGTTAGTCTGAGAGCACAGCCACAAATGCAGCCTTGAAATGCTTTAAATATGGTTTTCAAAGGCTCCCAAATCTAAAAAAAAATTAGTTGTTTGTTCTTATTAGCTGTTTGAAGTCTCATGGGATTTCTCTCTTCTGCTGAGGCCGACAGGTTGAAGAGTTGAATTTGAAAGAAAGCTGCCCCCAAATTCTCCTTGCTTTCTTCATTGCTGCTTTAGTGAGCTGTTCATTACTGACTTTCGGGAGCAGTTCTTGAGGGTATGTGCTGGGTTAGTCAGATACGCAACACGTATGAGTAATTCAGGTTTCCCTCAGAAAGGAGGTGTCCCTCCACACCACTTGAAAAGGTCTTCCCTCCTGGAAGTTTTTGAGTCATCACTGTTTCCTCATTCATCTTCCAAGGATGTTCCTAAGCCTAAATTTCTCACAGTATTAAGACTAGAACACCACAAGCATGAACTGATCACAGGTTTCTTTACACCCTGACAATTATATTATTTTTCTCAGTTTAGGCTTGTTCAAATTTTTTTTCATTCATTTTCTGCTGGGCATCTACCTGAGTTGTGCAACTCAGGAAGGCTGAAATATCTTGAAAGCAGGTGATTATATTCTCCAGGTTTCTTCCCCTGCTGTCACTATGAGGAACTAAACACGCACAACAATACACTGGAGTGTCTCTGACAGCCCAAACCAATCTCAAGCAAATCTGAAAAGCTACTTTATGCTTCATCAATATGTAATTAAACTCCAGGCCTGTAGATTTTTGCAACCATTTCAGTGCCAGAAATGTGTGGGCTGAAAAATTTCATCTCATTTGCACTAGAATTCTTAACAAGACAATCAGCATTTTGGGAATTTCAGATGACTGTCAGGTTGTAACAGCTCTCACAACAGTGAAAGTAGCTGATGATAGGTCAAATCTACAGATCCTCAGGAGTAGCTCATACAACAGCCAAGCAGTATTTTCTGGTATTATGAGGAAATAAGGATCATGCAGCAGTTTTCTTGGTGCATTCATGATAAAACTTATAGCACTACTTTACCTCATAACAGATAGCTAATATACATAAATAAATGCATATTAATCTCAATTGCACTGAAAAGATACTGCACAGAATCCTTTCAGCTGCCTCTTGATTATTTATCATTTACTAAATCTCAATGAAGCCCAGTTATTTAATTTTTTTCACTCATAGTTTCTTGTTTACTAAACAAAAATCAGTGAAAAATTGCATGCAGTGGGTTCTACTCATAAAATTGTAGAAATGCAATTATCTAGAAGTGCTGCACCAGATAAATAAATTCATGCAGTTAACAGCAATAGTTTTCAGTGCCTTTCCCTTTTCTACACATAGAACACACACACTCACAAAGAAGTATCATGTTGGTTTTACTGCAAGAAACCAGGAATGTCATCAAAGTGATTTCTTCCCTGAAAAACAGCCATGGTCTTTGGATGATGGATTAAAAGAAACCTTTCTGTGCTTCACTATAATGTGATGTTGAGTACTTGTCAACTAAAAATCTTTGCAATAAAAACAAATCAACCCAAAATACCTTCCCCAAATCCAACCATATTAATTCCAGTGAAAAAAATATTTAAGAAAGGCTAAAATCTTAAAATTACACTTACCTGGAACAAAGCTTCCCTGGACCACCTCCTTATAAGCCCACCAGCCTTCATGGATTTTTGGTGAATTTTGTTGAGCTAGAAAGAAATAATCAAAGAAACTATAAAATTAGGGCAAAACCTAGGACTTAATCAGCTAAACTTTAGGAACTCTAAACAGGGTACTAACCTCTACAGAAGAGTCACTCAAGTTCCCAAGTGATCTTTATTCAATTTATAGAATCATGCTATGCATATATATCTTGGAGAACCTTGTCCCTGTTCATCACACAGTAAAATACGCTCTGCTTTGGAAGACTTGATCACTAAACTTAACGATTTGGCTAGAAAATGAAGATTTATACCACTACCAGTAGATTCTGTGCCATCTATAAAGTCAATATGGGATAAAAATGCAAAGAAAAAAATGAGTGCTCAGTAGTCAATACCTGAGTCCAAGCTGTCTGACTGAAAAGCAGTTTCTCCCCTTCCTTTCCTGAGTTTCCCAATAATCTCTCACTTTGCATGGGAAGAAGCAGCAGAGTGAACCACAGCCAATAATATCTGTGTCTGCCACTGCTTCACCTCATCCCATGAGCTTTGAGTTCCAAAACCAGGCCAGAAAGGCACAGCCCACAACTTCACCAACACTGGCTCGGGCTCCAGTGCTGAGGCAGGAATTTGGTTTTTCCATCTTCTGTGACTGCAATGGAGCAGAACCCACCCCTGTTCCCCCCCTCAGTGGCCCAGGTAGCTTGGCAAAAACATGCTTGTGACTGGTGCCTCTGACACTCTTTCACAGTGTGAGAGCACAGTGCAGGAACACAAGAAAAGGTTTCTTTGATCAATATTCTGAAGGTTGTAGCAACAAAAATCCCAGGCTTTGGATGATGTTTGCCCCTGATGAGACTTGTTGCTTAAGTGGCTTCTCTAAAGTCCTGAAAAGCCAAGAGCAGAAAGGTCTTGATTGGTCAAGTTTGCTGCTCTTTGTTATCACTTCTCTTTGTCTTGAAATTGGAATTCAAGCAAATTTTGTGGTCAAAATATAAAAAGTCTCTATGTTCTGCCTTCACCTGTCTTCTGCTTGGTATGTTCCTATTTAGAGCAACTCTCCCTGAGCTGCAGAAAGCTCACTTACCTTGTGCATCATTTAACTTAAATTCTGGGGTTGTCTTCTTTTTGAGACACTTTCAATCTCTTTCACTAGGGCAAAGATTTTTTTTTTACATAAATATGCAGCTACAGAAGATCGTGGATTTAGCAGCTTTTTGCTGCTGTTTCACTTCTAAATCACATATTATTTATAAAAAACAACTGCCCTGGGGAAAGTTCCAGCAGTATAATAAAAATTGTCGCTGTCATTAAAAATTACAAAGGGGATGTGAAATTCCAGCTAAAAGGGATGCAAGGTAAGGACCACTACATATTGCTCTATCACATTACTGAACAGTATTTATGATTTAACTGACCGTAAATTGCAGAAACAAAAGTAAAGCTGAAGTTAATTAAATGTACTGACAGAAGGACCAACATTCTGCCTTGCTAAAATCCAGCCATGCCAGTGGGACAGAGCACCTGTGAACACAGATTTCTCCTCGTAGGACTGATGTTGTTCCATTAACTGAGTGGTGATGTGTTAAACTGAATGGACTGTTCCACCCTTTACAGTCTGCAGATGAAATTGTCCTCATATTTAATTTTTATAACATTGTCTGGAGAACTTCAACTGTGCATGGCTTGGTTGTGCCGGACTGCACTGTACAAACATTTGGAAAATGGCAAACCCCAACTCACAACCAAAATATATGAGCATAAAATTGTTCCTATCCAGTCTGAACTGCAATTTTTTGGATATCAACATCTGCCTTCATGTCCTCAGCAGAAGTTCTTAAAGATTTCAAAATGGCAGTAGGAGAGGATACTAAGGAGTCCCAACAAAACAGAGCCGTAATTCTTCTACTTAAAATTTCCCAGGGAATCACACCGCATTTAAGTGCATCTTGTAGTCATACACACAGCCAGGCAGAGGCAGAGGCCCTGCACCATGTCTTGTCCCGGGGAGTATCCTTCACTGGCCGGTCTGGCACAGCTCAGGCTGCTGGCAGGCACACAAACACACTCGTGCAGGTGAAGCACACAAACACACTCACACCAGGATTGATCAGAAGTTCAGCATCGATCGGAGACAAAGAGATGGGAGGGGGTCTTTGTATGGAAATCTGAAAGGTTTATTCCAGTACAAAGTAACCACAGAACAAAGGGTCCAGGGGTTTTATCCAGGGGTGGAAACCAACGGGAAGAGGGCAAAGGGGAGAAGTAAAGGTGGGGTTGGGGTACACAGTGCAATGGGAGTACGAGGGAGGAGTGGCTGAAAGGGGATACCAGGGAAGGTGGGAACATTCCAGAATGGGGTACATGTAGACACTACACTGCCTTAAGGAGAGAGCCCTGTCCTCACTACAACCTGGGGGGAAGCCACCTTAAGCCTCTGAACTGTCCCACTGAACTGTCAGCGGCTTGCTGATTCAGGGCATGAGCCTCTCTGGTGGCCCCAGCTCCAGGCTGGGCCACTGCAACAGCAGACTCATTTCAGAAGTGGCTGAAAAAGATAGAAAGATAGAAAGATAGATAGATAGATAGACAGACAGACAGATAGATAGATAAAAGCAAATAGCAAGTTAACACTTTGGGTAGAATGGGTATTTTCAAATGCAGCTGCCTCATGTCAGCATTCATCAAAATGTATACACTTTAAAAATATATTGCTTTTTCCCACTCTGGGGCCAATCTGAATGATACATGCCAGGTCCAGAAGAGAAGTATAATCCATTATTCGGAGTTTAAATTAATCCAAAATCAAAAGATGCTGGCTCTGCAGCTCTGCTTCAGTGGGTTACCCCAATACTTAGTATAGCTAATTCCAAAAGGAATAGCAGGAAAATAAGATTTTGATGACATTTTTTCAAATCTGCTGCATTAGTATGGAACAGACTGCATGAGATGAGCAAGAAAACTAGATTATCAAAGCTCTGTACTAAATAATTGGATGCCAGTGCAGTTGCTTCAGCTATCAGAGAGCAGCATGACCTACCATCACTCTGCACATTCCACAGATATCATATCCTTATCTCTTCAATTCACATGAAAATGAAACACAGAAAATGCAATAACAAACTAAGATGTTGTGCCCTAGCCATATCTAAGACAGAGCAAGAGCAATGCTGGCAGCACTGCTAAAGTACAGAGAACTGAGGCCACTGAGGAAACCATGAGGCAAGGCAGGTGGGATTGTGAGGGGGCAGTTAGGGTGACAACCCCTAGTGCTCTGCTCTTTCCTGAACCCTAAAACCTCAATGTTTTATAGCAGTCCAGGCAAAACATACTGCAAAGTAGTGCAGAGAGTGACTGAACACAGATTTCCACTCTGCAGTGCATGTGAAATCCAGTTAAGTGCCAAAGACTTACTTGGATGGAGCCTACAGGGACTTTACTTAAAAAGGGAAAAGATTTATAAAGCTCTTATTTCTCTGAATGCAGAAAGAAGAGGTGTGGTAAGGCCAGGGAGGAAAGTCTGCCTTCCAAAAACTTCTAAACCTTCACTCCAATCTGTGTTATGCAAGTGGGCAAGAGGACTTACAAAAGGAGGAAAAAACTGTTCCCTCTTTTTGAAACATGATCAGACCCATACCTGGATTAATAATGGTACAGGGGAATATAAAATTAGAATGAACAGCCGTATGGACAATCCTTGCTGGGAATCCTATCTGGGACACTCACACCTGATGCACACACAACACAGGCTCTCTACAATTGGTGTATTAATGCCCATCTGACAGAATGGCTCTGTGCCTGAGTAAACAGGTTCAACCTTATGGCTCAAGGACTGTTGCCAAGGAAAATGATTCTTCATATGTGCCACCTCATGACACATGAAAATAGCAAAATTCTCTCAGCATCCTTCTGATTTCAGTTAAACTGTTGTACTGCTTCCTGCAACTCTCCCACTCAAGGACCATATAAAGATATGGGCTCTCTGTGTGGCCTCTGACACTGCTGTGGTCCTACCAGAACAATGCAGCTCCTCCACAGCAGCTCCTTGTTGGCAGGGGGAGACAAAAGGTCTAGAAAGCAATCCTGTATTCCTGAAGAGGGTTAAATATCTTTAAAAAACACAACTTCCATTTATGATACCTCTGAGGCTCCTGCTTTTACCACTAAAACCCAGACCATGGCTTTTGCTTCCTAGAAACATTGTTGGTTCTGCAAGGCATGAAAATGAACAAGCCCCTCTGAACAGACACTGAAGGTTACCTGCACAAGGAGCTATGCAACAGCAATTTTTAGCAGCAGCACTGTATTCTGCCATTAGCAGGGACTGTCCAAAATGCCACAGTTGCCAAGTGCTTGAATGACCTCCATTTGTGCAGTGTTCTCTTCTCTAGCACTGAAATCTCTGGTATCTGAGATTAGTAGCTCTGCTGATACAACACTATTATGTCAGATCTCTTTCAATGAAGCTGCTGCAGAGGAAACAAGATATTTATTTGGAGCTGATATGACACGTGTTGCTTTCATTCTGCTAGATTGTTGTAGGTATGTCTCATTGCATAAATTGCAGGCTAAATTCTGCAAGTTGTTGCCCATTCTTATTTCCTAGCAGCTTCCATGCATAGAGAAACAGCATCATACAGGATCATAAAAATGTACAGTAAATGCAAACAGCAAAGATGCCAATGCCCGATACAGTCAGCAGTTAACACTCTCTAGCTGAGGCTAAAATGAGTAGCCTCATGTTTCAAAAAAAAAGCTATTACTGGTTCAGTAAATCTATTTTAAAATGATCAGGTAACATTGTATTGGATACCAGGTACCACGATGCAGATGTCAGAATACCTGCACAGCATTTGCAGTGCTAATAAGTCTTCATCTTGCTGGTGTGCTGATAGTGAAATAATATAAAATGCTGCAGCAAATACAAAACGCCCCTTTGTAAACATATTTATTTGCAAGATATAAACAAGCCATTCTATAATACTTACTTACTTTCTGTACTTAAATGAAGCATAGAAACGCTGGTATCTGATGGCATTGTTTATGTCATTCACAACTGAGCTTGAGCCAAGAGTAAAATCCAGCCAGATCAAAATTCTCCATTCATTTTACTGCCATTTCACACAAATGAAAAATGCTAGACTGGGGAGAATCAGGCTTACAGCAGTTAGGAAAAAGATCTTTCTTCACGTGGATTTTATTGATCTGAGCTCTTCTGATTGCTGTATTAATTACTCCGCATGTTTATCTCAGCTTAGATCCTAGAAGTCTTGCTTGTGATAACCTGACTGATATTGCTCTGGCAATATATATATATGACAACATTTTTATCATTGTTACTCCTTCTGTGTAGTTATGAGATTAAAATGAAAACCAGCTGCAACTATGAGCCATTAGTTTCATAATAAACTTAGTGTAAGGCATTAAGTCATTGCTTTGATAGGAAACTCACAGAAAAATGGTAGAGGGTCTGCTAGAAGAAAAATAAATCCTCAAATCTGTGACTACAGTGGTGAATACTGCAAGTGAAAGATATATTTACAAGGTATTAGGTGCTGGTGTTATCTTTACTTAGACACCTTATCCTGGTTCTCTCCCAGCCAGCATAAGCCTATTGCTTAGCTATTTAATGCTACTTGATTTTCCATCAGAGTTATACAGTTCACTCTGAGCAACTTCATCACTCTCAAAGTGTCTTAGTCAGTCACTGACACATAATCCAAGACAGCTGTGCCTAATGGCAGAAATGAAAATTAGAGGAATTTCCCTGTAGTGTTTCAGAAAATCATGAGTCCTAGCAGAAATGTAGTCTGCATACACAGTGGTTTAAAACAAAATAAAAATTAAAGCTGTAAGAAAAATTTTAATCATTTTTGCTGAACTCAATTTCCAAAATCTTATGTAACATACCTGCTTTGTAATTATTTTAAGTAGTTCTGATTACTGAATTTTATATGGGTATTTTCTGCACTGTTAAACCCAAGAGTAGGTCACCTAAAATTTGGAGGGAAGACAGACTTACTCAATCTAAAATATAAGTTTCAACACTTTCAGTCATACAAGTACCAGCTTTTGGCTCACAACAACAAATGCCTCTTAAAGCAAATGGGATACACATGTACAAAGTGGACCTGGCAGCAGGGGAACTAAGCAGATGCAATTAGCTGAAGATTTTCAGCCCTCTGTAATTAATTAATACTAATTAATATTTAGTTTGTTTAAAACAAGTCTGTACGTAATTGCAGCTGTATTTAAGATGTTTTTATGCAGCCTTTTTGTATTAGATGACCCTAACAACAGACACTTCAGGCACTAAATAAAGCATCATTTATAGATGAGTAGTTACAGGACAAGAAAGGTTTTCCTGCTTAAGAATCCCACAGCCTACATTGTGAGCATCACCATACGCTGAGGGAGGAAAAACAAAACAAAGGATTATAAAGGGATCAATAAATAAAATGCTTTCATCATCTAGGCCAGATTTTTTTCTTTTTTTCTGGATAACATTTTGCTCAGAAAACATGCAAATGCTCTTTCATTAAGTTAATACTTTCCAATTCCATAAATCCTTCTTCCTCCATCCCCATGTGTAAAAGCTCTCACTGCTGCTGTGAATTCCAAGCAGTATTCAACACAAGAAAAGCGGATGTGACCTGATTTTATCACATCTGATATAGCCCAGGATATCAGAAAAACAGCTCATGCCCTGGTCCAGAAATAGGAATCGATGCTGAAAGCTAGCTGGTGGGACAACTAATTGGGAATGGAATGGCAGAAAAAGCTAAGCTTCTCCCTGTTATGCTCAGTAACTGTTTTACTATTTCTTTCCTGTCTGATTCCTTGTTTTATTTGGCTGATCACCAGTGTGGTCCAAGGTGTGTCAGTGCTGGTCATGCCTAATCATCCAAAATTGGCTATATCCAGAACAGCACAGAAGCTAATGGTGTTAAAGGAGCAAAATAAAACAAAGGACCCCCTCGATGAAACTAAACTGATTTATGAAAAACATGAACAAGTTACCAAGGTTGAACATGGTATTACTGCTCAAGCCAAATGATTTATGAAAAAAAAAGAGAGGAAGGATTGTGTAAAGTACATTTTACAGTGTTGGCTTTTGCATCTGTGTTCTGCATTTTAATGTTGGCTTTGTGGGAGTGGTTTTGTTGTAAGGGGAGGGGGCTGGGTGTTGACTTTTACGGGGGCTTAGAGCTATTTTTAACATGAACACTGTGTTGAGATAAGAGGATTGTTGTAATTGGAAAATGTCTGGCCAATGAGGGAATCGAGACCTCTTAAATGTATCGAAAACTAACAACTGCCTTGAACAGAGACAACTGCACCTGCTCTAAAAAGGCTGGACAGGGGAGGAGCTATGTTAACTAGTTCTAAAAGGTTTTTAATATGAAAAATAGTTTATAAATATGTAATTAGCTGATGCAATACCCAGGGGTATATAATGGGGGGTTGCTACTGTTAAGGGTGTGCCTCTGGCTGTGGCTATGCACCCAGCACTATTACCTTTTGCCTTGTTGACCTTGTTCCTTATTAAATCTTTCAAATTTTAATTAAAGAGTGAGTTCTATTTCTCACAAGATCTATGGGGTTCAAATTTCTTTTGAAAGAGGTACTGCTCTCTTCCTTCTCTCTTTGACAAGAGTCAAAATTTCACCAGAGCTGGAGTACTGTAAGAAATAAAAGCAATTAAATTATTGCTGGGGAAAAAAATAGCCATATAGCAGCAATTGGAACACAGTATTGCAAGGAGTGGGGGACTCAGCACCTTTCACCTCGGTCACTGATGGCACACTCAGGGCTTCAGGAGTCCCAAAGCACATCAATACAATTTGGCTGTCTCGGTGTTTCCCTAAGCCTCTGATGGGAGCATCAGCACACCCAGCAGCCTACTCTGTGTTGTGTTAGATGGAGTAGTTCCTCTCCCTTGAGTTTTTTAATTATGTCTAGGTATAAAATCTGAAAAGCTCTATAAAATAATGCAGTAACAAGCAGCAAGGTATCTTGTGATACCAACTTCAGAGCAGCTCTTACTTCCCATCACACTGCACACCCTCCACTCCCATCAATTATCATTTCCAGCATGGTTTGGGGACACTCACCAACTTCAAAGAAATGGCCTCAATATCCTTGAGCCTTTAAAGCTCAATGCATTATTAATGCTAAATTAATAGGGTTTCCTCTAAAAGGAAACCACTAAGTTCCTTCTTGAGCAGCACACAGGGTATCGATGTCTCATTGGGTTTCTGACCCCAGCTGCTCTCTGCACTCTCTAAACGCAAAGTTACTCATCAGGAGTAGCACAAACAGTTGGGAGCTGTCCTGTTAGCTGCCACAGGCACATTTTTTTTGTTGTTTTCCCAAATCTCTCACTTTAGGAAATCACTTCTTCATCAGTCTTCCCAAGAAGGGGCTGTGTCCAGAATTTAAGTATTCACCACTGTTTAGGCAGACTCAAGGGGTAAAAATCAAGGTCTTCCAATTAACCTCAAAAATAATAGTATGGTATCAATATCAGGTGGTTGATCCTAGAAAATACACACAGCCTCAAATCCCATGGAATTCTAGAGCCCATGGAAACTTGCACTCCAGAACATGATATGGAAAGAGATTCATACTATGCAGCGAATTCAAAATACTACACACTCAGTACTATAAAACTTTTGTTTTATCAACTTTGTCCCTCAAATAATTTTTTTTTTCCATTAATGTAAACTCATTTTTCACAATGTTGAGATAGTTGAGTGTGTCCAGAGGAGGGCAACTAGGCTGGTGAAGGACTTCGCACACAAGCCCTGTGAGGAACAACTGAGGGAGCTGGGGTTGTTTAGCCTGGAGAAAAGGAGACTCAGAGAGAGACCTTATCACTCTCTACAAATTCCTGAAAGGTGGTTGTAGTCAGGTGGGGGTTGTTCTCTTTCTCCAGGCAGTAAGTGACATATTGAGAGAACAGAGTCTTAAGCTGCACCAAGGAAAATATAGGTTGGATACTAGGAACAAGTTCTTTATGGAAAGAGGGATAAAGTTTGGGAATGGTCTCCCACGCAGGGAGGTGGTGGTCACCATCCCTGGAGGTGTTTAAAAAAAGACTGGAAGTGGTGCTTGGTGCCATGGTTTAGTTGAGGTGTTAGGGCATGGGCTGGACTCGATCATCTTGAAGGTCTCTTCCAACCTAGTGATTCTGTGAAAATTATTTTGATTATACTGAGTCCCAGATTTCCAGTCATCCCGGGGCTGACAGTCAGGGCATTAATCCAGATCATCTCACAGCTTACTGGACAACCTAAATCCTCAGCACTTAAACTTGATGTCCTGGAGTTTTCTGAGATCACCATGTAAAAAAATGTTTTTCTGGCCATATGAGAGGGACCAATCTGATTTTTTATTTATGCCTCAACATATTTAAGGCATGAGGAAAAGAATTTCTGTAAGAGGCTGTACAAGCAGCCCTGGCCCCATGGAGGCTTCGCCTGAGAGCCATCGAGGAGAGAAACCTTCCACGATCGGGCTGCAAGCACAACCCTCCCACTTGCCAGCACCGTCCCAGAGGCCCAGGAAAAAATGCCCAGGAAATCAGGCTACAGGAGGAGCTTCAGCACATAAAAGCAGTGAACTGTGACACAACCAGGGGGTCATTTTCTCTGCGTTTCTTGGAGGGAGCAGGGGCTGGCCTGGAGGGTTAGCTGGGCCTCCTTTTCCCCCTTGCCTTTTTTTCTCTGTGGTCCTTCTTCTTCCCTGTCTATCTTCCCTGTCCACACCTGTCCTGCCCTGTTTCGCCGCTTCCATGAGGCAGCTCATCACCATGTCTGTGAAAAATAAGTCCCAGTGTTACACTATTGTTCTTGTCTCCAATGTTATACCCCTATTTAATTACCCCATGGTTCTTGTTAAGTACCCCATTGTTATAGCTAACCCCGTTCTTGTACCTTTTTCCATCAGGAAACTGCCTCTGCTGCTCCCCAAAGTGGCAACCTCAACCACGAGGAAGGAAATGACGTAAGGAGCTTGTATGCAAATGAGATGTAAGACACTAGACAGTGAAAGAAAGCTTTAAAATAACAAACCAGTAAACAATTAAAAGGATAAAAAGGCTTTCTTCCACCCCTAGAGGAAGAAAGAATCAGACTGTCCCCTGAACCTTCTTTTTTGGTTTTTAGACGGTAGACATCACCTAAAGGAACTGGACTGGGATAGGGACCCTAGACATGGAGCCAGTCCAGGTGATGTTCCTACAGACGCCCGCGAGCAGGGAAGCTGCAGCTCTGCTGTATCAGGCAATAAAGCTGAACACATCCTCCTCTTCCACGTAGTTCCTGGGAGCAGCGGCGGTGTGTGCGACCCCTCGGGGCCCCACCCATGCTGACCTTTTAATAAAGGCATTAAAAGGAGAGTTGCTCCTTGCCCTGTTTTTATCAGTGACGACCTGGTGCTCTGTTGTTTCCCTGGTGGAGCAGCCACTGCCTGCACCCAGCCTGTATCCACAGCCACCGTCACCCACAGCTGCCTGCAGCTGCTCCAGATGTGTGCCTGTGGCCACGGCAGTCACTTCTCCGCCAACAGAAGGGACATGCAGCCTGGTGCTGTTTGGAAATCATGCCCAGTCCACGCAGACTCACTGCAGCTTGCTCGGTCTGCCGAGCAGACGACGCCAGAACGGGCTCTTGCAGCAGCACTGTCCCTGTCTTCCTGTTTCTTTCTCTGTCTGTCTTTTTCCCTCTCTGCTCTCTTTTCTACCCCCTTCTGGTATAAACACTTACCCTTCTTTATCAGTAAACAGTTGTCAGATGTAATATTGCCACGTTTGTGCTTCATTTTTGTCCGAGAAATCTATCAAAAAGAATCCTCCCTGACTTCCCTGTTACAGTGGGACGGGACACCATATAATAACATCTTTTTCAGCATCAAGAAGGCATCTAATGTTACAGGATAAGCCAAGATATGGATCCACTGAGGCAATGGCATTATGACAGAAAATTGAACCATCACAGCGTAGCTTTGCTGTAATTGCTCCTCACCATCACCACTGCAGTTTATCAGTTTCTAGCAAGAGTTAGTTCTCAGTTACAAGACATTTCTTAAGGGGGAGAAAAACCCAATTTTGTGTTAAATTTTTCTGCATTGCTAAGTGGCAGCCTTTCTTCCAGTACTTTCAGTGGTGTTAACAAGACTCATGTATTTTTCAACAGGAAGTATTGTTTCAGACTAAAGTAGATCATGACTTGTTCAAAATAATGTCAGTACATCATGCACATTTTCAAGAGGGCCCAGTTTATTCTTATTCTATACATTTCTATACATGGCAAGTGTAGAAGAATCTTGAATAGCAATGAACTTAAGAAATTCCTTTTAAACTGCACCAAAGGGTCAGCATCATCAGGTTTGTTTCTGTGTACTACCAAAAGGAGATGCCATAAGCTATAAAAGAATTCCAAGGTCCATGTTAACAATATAGGGATTTTATATAACTTCCTTCACTCACATTCCTGGAAAAACTGAAAAATAAGTATTTATCACTGGAGGCAAGAAAAAGGAGTAATGGAAGGTATTTGCTTCTGAGATAGTTGGGGGAAGTTAAAGCAACAAGTCTTAGAGTCTACAAAAAACCAGTAGATAATCTGGCCCTGCAACATCCAAAGCTATGCCAGGTTTTAAAGTGTCATTATACTTCCCCACCACATCATTAATGAGCCCAAAATCATTTATAAAATGAAGAGTAAGCTCAGAATCCCATTTGTATTAAACTGGGCCCAAGACAAAATTCGACACTGTGTGTCACCAGCAGTAACTTACTTTGCTTAATTTAAATTTACAACAAAACATGAAGGTCAGGAAAGTAAAGAAAATTAAGTAACCTTATCAACACCTCAATCCACTCACCAACCTGTAGTCCAAATGAAGAGTAACCCTGATAGATAAAATGAAGCACACTTTTCACTTCTAGCTGTTTACCCTGTACAACCAGCAATGTCAGGGTGAGAAGTTATCCAAACCCAGAAGAAAGATAAGAGCAACTTTTTTTTAGACATCTAAAATCAGAGATGGGAAATCATTATGAAAAAATTTAATCGGCACTGGAGGAACTGAGGAGCAGGAGGAAAAGTCATTCTAGTCAGAACAGCTGCCAGGATAAGGCAAGACAGAAAAGAAAACAACATGGTTTGTTCATCTCAGTTGCCAGCCATGTTGTGTATGTGTCAACATTCCAATTCATTAATTACTGCTTAGATATTACAGTGATGGCACCCATACCAATTACCTGAACATACAGGTAATTTAGTGGTTTATTTGGGACTATTTTCAAAAGACATTCCTAAAAATTGTACTGTTTTGGAAGCACTGTTTGTTTATCCTGCTTGTCAGATAAAGATGGGAAAGAACATTTTTTAAAATTTTGGTTTTTTTACTTTGTCATGTTCCCAACTGTGCCAAGAGACAAATCACTCTCCATACCTCCCCCCACCATTGCTGCTACCCTGCAGTTCTGTAGAGTATCCTCCAGAGATTACCTCTACCATCCATCTGTACATAGTTCTGTTTATCCACTGATCTTGGAAGAAATCATTCCCTTCCCCCTCACTGGGCTGATTCCTGAGGCAGCAGTGCTACTCTGGCACTCAGATGCAGCTATTCTGTTATCCCTATCCCAACTAACAATATTCCTGACTAGAAATAGTGCACTTTGGGTTCCTTCTGAACCCAACTGCATTTCTTGGCTTCTTGGTCCTCGCAAGGGTGTCCCTTATTCATCCTTCTCTACCACTTAAGCCATGAGTCAAAAGCAGTGATTTGGATTTGCATCTTTCCTCTCTTCATTTTAGTTTTGAAGTTAAGATGGAAGGAGTTTCATGCTGGCTGTGATGAACCGGCCTGCTTCATTTTTCTGGTCTGGAATTTTAATTGCTTTCTAAATTACTGATGCAGAAATCCTAGGCAGAAAAAAACCACCACCTTCATTTAGGTATCTGTTGTTCATGGCTTTGTTTTCCAGTCTTTTGAGATATGAGACTTTGGATACAGATAAAAGGAAAAAAATTTAAAAGCCACCAAATGTAGGAATTTTTAAAATGTATCTATTTCAAGAGAACTGAAAGGAGAAATATTCCACTGTAGAGATTTCATCAGGGGTTTTCGCGCTTTCCTTCTTTTCATCTGTGTGGTCCTGTTTCTTCCAAGTTAAAATCCACTGAAGTTTCAGGCAGTCTTTTATTCTTGCCAATAGCAAGAGGAAAGAATTTTTTTTTGTGACAGCAAAACCAAGGAACTGGCAATAGAAGTCACACATTTTAAGTGTATGTGTTTCCTTTCTTATGAGCCTGGTGTATCTAAAGCAGAGACATCTAGTAGTTTCCAGTGTCCTTTGAAAACTTTGAAAAAGTTTCTGAAAAAGAGAGCTTTAAACCTCTTGTTCAGATTTCTGACACCTGCCCATCAATAATACTCACTGCCTACCTAATTTAATTTATAAAAATACTAAACAGCTGTCCATCTATTAATATAAATAGTTTTTAACCTTAAAAACCACAACCACAATGCAACAGTACAAAATAATATACTCTAACAGCAGTAACTCCCAGAGGCCCAGTACACCAGCTTTCAAAATATCAGAAATAGAGGGAAACAGCCACTGAGGCCAATTCAGAGTAGCATTGTTTCTTTCGGTTGAGATTCTTACTGTGCTGAGTTCCGATCAGAGAACGCTTCAATGAACAATGCAGGATAATAACCCTGGCAAATTCATTGCTGTGCAGCTGCCTGCAGAACATACTACAGACCCTGGAGACACAGCCAGCCCACACCTGATTATCCAGAAAAAAATGGCTCTTGAGTCTCTCACATATGCTGAGCACTGTGGATAAGAACACTCAACAGTGGGATATGCATACCTTCAGATCGATTTCCCAAACACAGTATCTCCTGCACCCACCTCCTGCCCCATTTTTCAGCCTTTCCCACTCAAGCCTTGGATTTACAGATGAAGAAAAGGCTGGAGGTACAGATGAAAAAGGCAAGGAAAGGATGGAAAGACATACAGAAGTCAGCAATGATGCTAATGGGGGAAGTTTCACTGCAGTTACTTCCAGTCCTTTGATCCTCCAACTAGAATATACTGAATTTTATGCAGAGCATCTCAGCCAGCCTATAAAATCTTCAAGTCCACTTGAAATAAGCTCCTGAATGTTAGGCAAACTACTCAGGAGATTAGCAGTTTAAAAAAAAAGTATTTGGAATATTGAAACTAATCTATAGTAAACAAACTATTGCTTGTGTCAACACAAAATAAGAAAGTTTGACATTAGCCTCACAGATATTAAAATTGTCAGGAGACACTGAGCTAATTCATCTTGGTTCTCCCCTTGGCATAAATTCCTGCATAAATTTCTGTTCATGAAACTCTGCAGTGACTACTAGGGAAACTCAGTGAGGGCTGATGAATCCTGGACACAAAGCAAAATCCACCATCTCTGGCTGGGTGACAATACAATTATGCAACAAACAGTACTATTGTTTCTGTAAATTTGATTTTGAGACCTGTTAGGCAGATTCTTAGGGTAAAAACTGGATGATAGAACTGGCAAGGATCTCAGTCATTTATCCAGTTTTCAACTTCATCCCAGGCCAGTTTCACTGCAACTGGCATGAAGCAGAGCCAGGTTTTCCCCTCGGCTACACAGGAAAATCAGCTTCCAGAAGATGCCAACTGATTTTACGCTACTCAGACTCATCCCCGCCCTTCCACACACTCTTGTAGTTGATTCAGCCACATACCTAAAGGAATCATGTGTTTCTTAAACCCTTATGGTACTGTGTATGTGGCATCTGTTTGTTTCTTCCCCAACACAACTTTGCACAGCAATATGTTGATAAGACTCCTTTTTGCTGGTTTTTTTTTTTTTT
>VZRF01004130.1:773391-796586 GCA_013396875.1 Vireo altiloquus
TAAAATACAGGTCACTTAAGAGACCCCACTGTTGCACTGGAGAACAAACAGTTTAACCAAGGCTGCACCTGCTTCAAAGTATTCTGACTGTCAGACTTTTGGCCAAATCCCTTCTGTGCGTGTCTCCAGCTCACAAAGTTAGATCATGTCCTCCTTCCACGTCATGGTTCTCCAATTCATGTGTGTTTATGGTCTTCCTATTGGCACAGCATAAGGAGCTTGAGTCTATAACTCTCAGTAATGCCAGCAGCCCGTGTAACTCCCAGAGTTTTCTTGTCCAAGTGATGATTAATCAGATTGAACAAGACTGACAAAGCATTCTGCAGAACACAACACTTTTTGTAAATGGTGCTCTCACAGCAGCTTACACCAGGCGCATTCCAAAGCACTCAGACTGATAGGAATTCTCCTGAAGACTTCAGACATGCACCAGTACAGAACCAAGTACCAGTACAGAAGAAACAGAACAGTTTTTGTGACCCATCTGTATCAGAATCTTTCTTTCTGAGGAGGGATTTCTTTAACTGTGATTGTCTCAACCCTCAGTTGGGCTAAAGAAGATCTGAAGAATGCGGCACAGGATTTGTGCTGCTACTGCTGCCCAGCTCTGCTGGTTGGATACGGGGCTATGCCAGCAGCACATTCACACAATGGTGATACTTACTTTATCTCATTATTTTCTGCCCTCAGAAAACAGCCTGAGTGTGTGGGAGATGTCAGGACAGTGCACAAAGCCACCTCTGATAGTAATGAAATAAGTTGTATCTGTTTACTTCCAAAGTACCAGGAGACTAGCCAAAAAGAATAAATTTTGGGTTCAGGCTTTCTTAAAAGATGCTTTTCTTCAATGGCAATCCAGTAATGCTCAATATTTATCCTAGAAGTTGTAAGGTAATATTTATTCTAACAGTCTTTGTAGGGATAACAGTGGATTGGATTTGAGTGGGAAGGAGATCTACACCCTTGCCTCTCCCCCATCCCAGAAACAGCTCATAATAAAAGAACAATTTTTCGCCTTTGGGTGGTATTTAATTCAATTGCACAACTTTTTAGTGAATTTGGCATGAGTAAAATGACACTTTGGCATGACAGGCATTTAGCAAACTCTACCACATAAGGGTGTCAATATATTCTTTCCTTTAATTCCTTAAGTAGCTATTGTACATCAAAGACTGAAAAAAGAAAAAAAAGTAGGGTTTTGTGGGCCATCGAGCTACATTACTGAGTATTAAAACAAACAAACCCCCAAAGACTAGACATTCCATCTTGGAAATAAGGTTGATCATCTAAAAATGATCACTAATCACTTTTCATCAGACATCTTTAAAGAATTTTCAATACACAATTATAGACCTGTCACAGATCAGAGGCTAAGCACACATTAAAATGTTAGGCATTCCCCATCCTATTGCTATTAAACACAGTGGGAATCCACAGATAACTCTGCTGGATTTTGAGTAAATGTCAAGGTGATCCAGAAGCTCAGCAAATTTCAACTGTCTCAAAAAGCACAACAATTCTGAAATCCTGCCAGTGCCAATCTTTCTCCTCTCCCCTGAACAACTTTTCATTCATCCTGGCTGTAAACAAAGTGACAAGAAATGCTAAAGACAGACTAACTAAGAAATTAACCCTAGACTCCAAAAGCCTGCTTAAACAGTAGCACCACTTTCCTTCCATCTGCATTCAACAACATTCTTGAATTGAGTGTGCTATCATCTGCACTGGTGCTGTGGTGAAATGTGGTTGATATAGTAAATGACATGAGGGACATAGGATGGCTTATTTCCTTAGGATCATCCTAAACAGGCATTTTGTATTATTCATAATATATTCATCATCATCCTTCTCCCAGGCACTGTTTCTCATTAAGTCAGAGTCTTGTGTGGACACCCAGAGGGGCTCCATCAATTCATGTGAAGTCAGTCAATAGAAACTAGTACAGTACTTGCAGGGTTAGTGTCACAACTCTAAACACAATTTCAACCATAAATCAGCGTAAATGAGGTCAGAATCCACTTAAAATGTTAACAGACATTTGTATTGGGTTTAAGTAACGTAATAAAAAATGGCATAATTTACCCTATTTTGAGTATCAACTAGCTCCAACCTGCTCTGCCTCACATAAATCCGTATTAGGAATGATACAAGATTTGGACCTGGAAGCCTCCAGACCCTCAAGGCAGCTATTTCATTACTTTATAGTTTGTCTAAGTAATTATCTCTGTGAAATGCAGTGCAAAGCATGACCATTTTGATGTGGCAGTAAACTGTGAGTCAACCATCTCTGACCTACTCAGAGAGGTCTCTACACTCTGAGCATCTCTTTATTTCTGTATAGTGAGTAGTGGAAAATATTTTGAGCTATTAAACTAACAGGTAATGCCAAAGTAGGAAGTACTGCTTTAATAGCTTGCACTTCTCCAGTCTTTGAGTTAAGATCCACAGTCACTCCTAATGGATGAGAATAGGACATGTTTTAGTTACCTCCTACACGTGCTGGTATCCTTTTAATAAAGGCTAATATAGAAATCTGTCTTCCATCCAGTAGAGCTGGATGGTCTATGATCCTCAATACACAAATTAAGCAACAACTTCAGGGGCTGGATGAAGCCCCTAAATTACATCTGGCCCACAGTCACATTAGCAATATCCTAACAGTAACATGACAAAAATGAGATGAATTTTAGTGTTTGCTCTTTCCCCTCAAAAAAGATATCAAAAAGACCTGTCTGGACCCCGGGAAGGAAAAGGTTTGCAACCTTCATTCTAAGCCACAGTGAGCAAGAGGACTACTGTCCTTACAAGGTTGTGATATCTCTGCTGAGCAAGAGACAAAAGCTGTCATGTTAAGGGTCTGATTTTTTTCTCCTGTGCTGCAGTCTGGTCAAATCCACAATGACTTCAACAGAACATGATCTGAACCCAGATCTGCACCCAGCAAGTACAGAAGAACATAATGGTCCCTAGGTCAGATGATCTGTTAGAAATTCAGCTGAGGCTGGTAGCTCAGAAGTAGAAGTAGAAAAGCTGGATAAAAGGAGGGGACTGGCTTTGTTTTATGCTCTCCTTAAGATGGCTGTTTGAGGGTTTTTTCCTCACCCTGTCAGTCAGGACTGAGCTAGAAAGAAAGGGCTGCTGCTGAGATCCTCAGTGCATAAGAAAACCCTCAAAGGCTCATTAATTGAAGCCAAACAGGCAGTGCCATGAAAGGCTATGTCAGGCAGACTTCCTGGCACTTCAAGGTAGAAGTATCATGGATTTTTAGCACACAATTCAAACTCAAAAAAAATGTTTAATTCCCTGAACATTGCCGAAGAGGTGATGTCCCTTTTCTTCAAATATGCAAATGAATGCCAGAGTCAGAGAAAGATTCTCTACCTTTTAGTATGCAACTGATAGCCCCAATGTACATTCTTACAGGATTTACATTTGTAGATCATTTGGCACATAAAAAATATTTCTCCCATTGACCTGTTTCAGCTGTAAATCCTCGGCACTTCTCCAAATCAGACCTTGGAGGAAACTAGGAACACACAATTAGTGACCACCTTTGAAAAGTTTGATTAAAGTGTGTTGCTAAGCAACACAAATTCTGCCAGAGACAGTGATAAAATTCTATTCTCTAGATAAGCCTTAAATTCCTTTGACTATATTTTCCTCTTCCTGCAATCCTTTGCTTTATTCAGTGCATCCCACAACCTCTGCACTAAAACAAGAATGTGCTAAATTGGTGTCTTTTCCCACACAACCTTTGCAATGGAATTTCTAAAGTGTTAAGATAACTTTAGTTCTGAAGATGTACAGATTCCTCACTTGCTTCTCCTCTAATTTTTTAAGAAAACTAAAAAAAAACAAAAAACCCTTTACCAAATAGCCTAACTTTGTACCTGCCAAGGTGATTACAGAATGAGGTCTTTCCCCCTCACCTCACTACTCTCTCTGACTAATTTTCTCCTGTTTCTGCCTCCATCATTCCACAGCTTCACATTTGAGCACAATCTTCACAGCAAGTGGTCTGCTCATCTGCCCACCCCAGCACAACTGTCTTCACCCAGCCATTCCCAAGTTATAGCAGATCCCAAAATCTACCCCAAAGCTCTTCATTTGATAAGACATAGGCTTTTGAACTTATTTTGAGCTTTCCAAGGAAATCTGTTTCCCTCAGATGCCAACTTCATTTTTATTACGCTCATATATGCAAATCCATGCATGTGTGTGATGTGATGTGCATCTGTGGGCATGATATTTGCAACCATAGCAAGGGTGAATGTGATTTATATGAAAGAACAACGGCAGATCAGATCAAATCAAGCAACCTGGGAAGAACCCAGGAGAAGAGATATGAGTGCTTCCTTTAAGAGTGGCTTACTGAAGATCTCCTGGGGGTAGGAAAGGGAATATGCCTGGACAAGTCAGTCTCTAGATCTGCAGTTACAGCAGTGAAAGGACAATTGAGGAGCATGGACAGAACCAGGGGACACAGGAGCTGAACTTTTTCAGCTTTTTTTCCTCAAAGCTGCTCCATCTCCAGTTATCCCACGCCCTGGATGCAGGTGGAAACAAGTTTGGGAACTGCATTAGTAAGCAGCAAAGTGCTGGAAAAAAGAACACATAAACGAGCAGCAAAGGGAGATCCTTCATTTTAAACCTTCCTGCCATTACATCTAGAGGTTTGGGAATGTCCTGAGCCAGAGGTTCCACTGAATCAACCTAGGAATAACTGAGAAGAATAATCCTCATAGCTCTCACCACTAGGAAGAGGCAGCCTCCAGCTAGGACAACTCAGATGTGTATTTATTAAGATCAGTGGAGCTGTGCTGACTTACTGTACAGAATATCATTTAGGCTGTACTAGCATCCAAAAGCTCAAATTAGGAGGAGAGTTCCATCCTGTCAGGCAGCAGATGAATACCCACAGCCAGGCATGCCCTATTCCAGGGAGACAGGCCAGGCTGCCTTCATATGCTTTTAATTGGGCTCTCCTTGAAACTCATCCTGATTCTGCAACACTTGCAGATTGCAGCTGTTTGTTTACTCCACTGGACCGGAACATGAGAATTACTTTAGTGCATCCCTGGTGGAAAGCAGGCCCTGCCAGTAGACTAAAGAGTGGAACTCAGAGCCTAATCATAAGTTATAAAACATACCTTCATCCTCCAGGCTCCAAGTATTTGATGGGAGCATCAATTTCTGTCTATAATAAAAAAACCTTGATCTCAGCCTTGCAGGCTCAGTAAATAGGACATTCATGGTTCAGACATCTTTAACTGCCTATGGGAAGTTGATAGCTCCATCCACACCTTTCAGGTGACATTCTGACCTTCGTCTCCTTTTGGGGAGAAAACCAGTGGAAAGAGAATAAAAAGAAGATATGATGTACATCCATCTTCCTCCTTTTTCGTTCTGCATCTGAAATGAATTGAAATCAGCCCTTTCTGAAACAGCCTTTCCTAGTGCTTTTTTTCACTGGGACATGTTATTTTAAATACCTTATCTAAGAGTCTTCAACAGTGCAGAAATGCTGAGCACCTAAATATGACATGAGGTCCATACTGTCACTTACATCATAACAAAACAACTCTGTGGGAGGGATCATTAAGCTCATCATAGACATCTTTGGAAAAAAAAACAAAAAACAAACCTGGTTTGAGGCTGATAAAAGAACAAAAACAGAGTCAAGGTTCCAAGTTCAAATAAATTCCACCCCGTAGATAACAAGTAGAAGATTCTCTTGGGGACAGTGGGAACTGAAACTAACTGTTGCCCTTCTTCAGAAACAGGGATGTTAGGTAAGGCACCAAGGAAAGGAGGCCACATAAAACACTTGTAATATTTCAGCATCACCAGAGTTTAACCTGGGAAGGCTTTTACTGGCAAGCTTCCAACTCTGCCAGCTCTTTGTTACATACCGGATTTTATTCCACAGCTGAAGACCTTCATAATAACAAAACCATGCGAAGGAAAAGCAGATTGACTTTTTGGCAGGAAGTCAATGTGCAAATACTAATGAAATAATCTCAGTAAGCAGTCAGACTCTTCGAAGGTCAACAGCAACACAGTGGAGAACTTCAGCATTTAAGCTATTAACAATTCTGTCTTCAAGGATTCTGGCAGCTTCTGAGCTCCATGTTAAGAGTTTTAAAAAAATAATCAAGATTTGATGACTGAACAGTCAGGGTCTCTACATCTCTATCTCTGTGGTTCTTCAGACAAAGAGATTGTCTTGTTCCTATGGGAGCTACCAATCCAATTCCCAACTATTTAGAACAAGAAACAAAACCAATTAGCAAAGTGGACTGTCATCAATACTCTCTCTCATTTGTTTCTGGCAAAGTGCACTATGGAACTCCCAATATCAGTGCTATCTCCCATTACCAGCACTCTCTCTATTAATCTTTATCTTGTTTTTTTTATCTGTTTCTCCACTCTTCTACTTCAACCTTCACAACCCAATATTCTTCATTTTTCAGTAAGAGAGGTCCCTCACTGATCTCCCCATGTCCCTTTTCTGTCCTAACTCAGAATTCAGGATTGTGTGCAAGCAATGACAGAGGATAGTGAGGAGGAGAAAATTACCCTCAGGAATGAAAGTCAATGACCTCAAGCCCAAGCTTTGAAATACCTTAGGTGAAAGCCACTTGCTGTGCCCACAGTGCAATTTTGGTAGAGTGAATGTTAGTGGTGACAATTTCAGTGGTTTTATTGTGATCAGAAGCCAGACTCTGGGAAGAATGAAGCACAGCTTAAGTCTTCCAATTACACAGTGGAGCAGCTTCAGTTCCCATTTTTACTAATTTAAATTATGGAGCACCGATATATTTCCTGTCTTGCACCTTTATGGATCAAGATCAATCCTTCTGTGCTACTGGCAAATAAACCATCACTGGCATGTCAGTTATTAACATTTAATATTAATTAATTAAGTATTAATCCTGCTTAGGGACACAATTTTTAGTAACTGCATATGAAGGAACACTTTATCCCACTCTTCACTGTCCCACTCTTCACTTTTTGGATGCTGGGGACTTAAAAAATCCCTTATTTTCTTGCTGCAATTTTAGACGGCTCCTTCATATTGCAAATCTCCCTGAATATATTGTAAATTGCCAGGAAAAATGTGAATATAAGGTAGAAAATCCTCTTGCCTATGTTCAGAAATTGTACTGGATAGATTTAGATTGGTTTTATTGGATTCACTTCAGCATCTTCCAAATAAAAAAACTAAATTAATACAAATCAGGCTAACTTCCTCCAAGGAGTGCCCATACAGTATTTTGTAGCCCTTTATTCAAACTGATTAATTTAAAACACCTTTTTATTTAAGACTTCACTTTCAGAATATGAGAAAACAGAAAATCATAAACAACAAATGCAAAATTCTAGGAGAGATTACTGAATTTTTATTCCTTGCTGTGCCTAGTTCAAACACAGAACTTTTCTGTTTTCTTTCTGTAAAAATGGTACGGGTAGACTTCATTTCCACTTAATGCAGTATCCACGTTTGAGCTTCCTTATCCTTAACACAGGTCAGCTATGATATGAATGTGAACTAAATCCTAACACTCCATGAACCATGGAATCAACAATAACTTATCCTTTCTGATCCAGCACTTTACTAAAGAAAAGCTTAAGAGGAACAAGAAGGGAGCACCCTATTTCTGGTTATATTGATGTGTTTGGGATTGCCAGCCAAACCCCATCAGCTCCAAATCAGAGCAATCAAGAAGCTGAAATGAGAATTCTTATCTGCTAGTTGGGTTTCTGCATCTCTCCCTACCAATTTAGAAACGTATAGAAAGTGAATTCCACACTGGTATGAAGCCCTTTCGACTTGCACAGCAGAGCCTCTTCAGGAAAGGCACATCCAGGGTGAGGCAGCCTCAATGGAACATCTCCTGATTTCATCTCTTCAATGTGTCACCACTGGGGACAGGACAGCAGGAAGAGCTCAGCATTACAGAGAGTGACCTCAAGGGAAAGGCAGATCAGATAACATGGAAATAGGGGTGGGTCACTAAGGGTTACAGATATATAGGTTTTATGTCCAGCATGAAGTCCTTTAGATAAAAGGGAAGAGCTGTTGACTATGACACTGCCATTGCACAAATACAGCAAGTATGGAAGAAAGCCAGAAATTTTACCCAATCAGTGAGAATTTGCTTTTGTTCTTTAATCAACCTCAAAACAGGGGGTTTTTTAAAGATGTCTATGACGAGCTTAATGATCCCTCCCACAGAGTTGTTTTGTTATGATGTAAGTGACAGTATGGACCTCATGTCATATTTAGGTGCTCAGCATTTCTGCACTGTTGAAGACTCTTAGACAAGGTGTTTAAAATAACATGTAAATATCCCAGTGAAAAAAGCACCAGGAAAGGCTGTTTCAGAAAGGGCTGATTTGAAAGCAGATTCACTACTAGCTGCCACCAGGAAAATGTCAATTCATTTCAGATGCAGAACAAAAAATGAGGGAGATGGATGTACATACCTGGCTAAGTTAGAAAAATTTCACCAATGTATTTATACTCTATAGCAACAGCTCCACTGATATTGAAAACTGCTTAGGAATAGCACAGTAAGTTCCAGGCTTCTAAGCAATCACTACAGTAACATGGTCTGTTTCCCAACATCTTTGCAGTCCTTGGAGAGATGTAGATGCAGATTTAATGAGCAATGCCTACCATCTGTTAATACTGCCTCTAATAGCAACTGAGAAAAAAACAGCAATACCAAAAGTGCAAGAGATGCAGAAGCTTTAGAAAATGGACCATCAATAATCAGGTTTTCTGTGTATGACTGCTGTAAAAACAAATCCCCAAAAATGAGCAGACTACATGTTTATTTTGCAAGAGTTACAATATTTAAGTCAGTCTTGAACCTGGATTAGAACCAGGCAATAAACATTCAGGTTAACAGAGCTAGTGAGCATATTCTGATCAAAATGCCACATCCCAGGACCTGAACCTGCAGGATCCAAGCTCTGGGCTCATTCCTTTGTTAACAAACTAGAACAGCTCTTTTGAGTTATGCTGATTTCCATTTCTATAAAGGAAAAGTAGGACAGTATTTCCTAATAGCTGATATGACAAAAATTACATTTTCTTCATCCAGTCATATACACATCAGTCTTTTATTATTAATTTCTTCTTCCTCAAGAAAGCTTGCCAAAAATTCATTTAAGTGCTTTAGGTTTCCTGCCATAGTCCCAGTTTTATTTAAATACAATATTAAATCTGGAGGGAAAGATATAACTGGAGGTCCATAGTTTGCATGATGAGGTATCTTTGGCCTACTTTATCCTACAAAGCTTTGTGATGAGAACAGATGTAAATGCTCCGTGCAGTCCTCAATCAAGACATACTATTACTGAGATAACCAGAAGGCAAAAGAATAAGCCAAGTCACCAAGGTTCAGAAACAGAGATGGTTGCATGAAATAAAGGGTTTATTTTAATCCCAGGAATTCCCTGGCAGAGTTCAAGTCAATTATAATGTCAAAGCCACATTACCTTGCTGTATGCTAGTATAAACATGTAGAATACATTTGTAGTAATTTAATAATCATCAAATTTTATGACATACTGACCCTTTGAATCAGAAATGCATTATTTTTCAGTAATTTTAATGGACTGTTAATTTATGCAAGTTACAAAGAGAGATTACTTCCCTTTTCCAAACAGATTACTGCAAGTGCAGTTAAAATGAAAAACTATAATTCATTCTGACTGTTTCACAACTTCTGCAGTGAAAACAAAGGCAAAAAAAATCTGCTTTACAAAAAGACAGGAATCAAAACCCTATTCAGAGCAAGATATAATTAGGTGATAATTCAACTGTGTTTCCTATTAGGGAGACAGTCACACTGAATTTTAAATAAACACCAAAACCTAGTTGTTTAGAGATAGACTGTCATTATTTATTCAATCAAAACAAAAATAAAAAAAACCCTTCTGTATGTCACGCAGACATTGTGTATGTCCACACCACTCAGGCAGGCACCAGGACTCAGCTCCCTTCATCAAAGGAAGTAATTTTTGGAAGAGTGTATTTTACATTCTTCTAAACTCAAAATTAAATTCTTCTTTCTTTAATTTTACTTTTAGCATGGGGTATGGCACCAAAATGTGAACACATGAAAGCCAAAAACCAATTCCAATTTGCAGTATTTCACAGAGCCCAAAACACACACACAAGGGGCTCCATCCCTCTCCTTATCTCGTGTAAAGCCATTCCTACAGATTAAATGTCCCCCAAATTCTCCCAGCCACAACCACAGTTTCTTCCACATCCTATTCCCTCTGCCCTAACTTCTGTCTCTCCCATACCTGTTAAAACTCTTATTTACAGACCCCTGCTCAAACCCAAACCACTGCACTGTAGTGTCCAAAGTTACCTCATGTCTCAGTAGATGGATGAATTGTTTTCTTATTTCTTTCCTCTGCGTTTTTTTTGTTTTCTTTTTTAATTTGTACCTTTTTTTTTTTTTAGCTGGGGAATTTTTTTTATACCTGCACAAAAATTAAGTACTGAAAGTAAGTCCAAACATTTTGTCTCACGGTGCTAGATCTCTGAGAAAAGCCCTGAGCTCTGACACTCCAAATACTCTGATAGTTTAGAAAACATAATTCCACAAAAGCTTGAACAGCCATTTTGACTTTGTCCACATCTTCAAATGTCAGTAAATCCCACCTGTGGTGAGAACCAGCCCTATTAATGGCAGACAGACTGAAAGGACACAGGTGCTTTTTTAACAGTTAGGGACAGTGGCACCACAAAGTAAAACCAACATTTAATTTCTATAGTTCTTATTTTAGCTTCTACTAATGCCAGCTCATATATCAACACAGTAAGACTTTCTTCATCCACATTTATTAGAAATTACACACTCTTAGTGTGCTGTAGAGTAGGAGAAATAAAAAACCATGAAGTTCACTTCCATTCAAGAATAGCCAAGATCAGTCTCGAAGAGCAATAAATAATAGGATACTGCTAACACCAAACATGAAGACAGTTAAAACCATTACAAATCCATATCTCTCAGTTATTTAACAATCTATAGGTTCAGTCAATTTAAAAGATCTAGGAACAGGGGTTTAATGGATTAGTAACAGCAGACCATTAATCTCTGCAGCCTCAATTTTAATCCAGCAATAACCAAAGTGATTGAAAATCATTCTGACATGTGACCAGTAAAGCTCCTGAGCACAGTTCTCTCCCATACCTGAATCCCCTCGGCAGAGGTCACGGCACCTTTCTAATGGGACTATTTAGCAAGAGACTTAATGCTTAACTCAACTGTTTAATGCTTAACTAAACTCTAGGCCAAACATTTTTGGCTGAGTAATTCCACTGCATACCACCTCCCTGAACTAAGAACTGATTTTGAAGATTTTATTTTGCATTTTATTTCAGCCTATATTAGCAAATCTTGCTTTCTTTCTTTCCTCACAAAGTGTCCAAAACAAAGTTGTCTAGAAACAAATACTTTTTGTTTCTACATAAGATTTTATATAAACATGTAGGAATTCGTGACTGTCATCCCAAGCAAATGCCAGATTATTTCTGTGCAGTTTATATAATATCAGTGAAAGTTATATCAAAAAAACCTTGAGTTTTAAAAATAATGCAGTAATGTTACATCATATACTCCAGTTTTAAATATAAGAATGCTTTATTTCAAAGATAGTAACTTCTGGAGTATTCAGTGACTAGAATCAATTCTTAAATGACCAGTATGTGATGATATTAAGTGATCAAGACACATTTCATCACTCCACATCCTCCACAACAGTTATCAGCATATCAGTAAAGAAGCCATTGAAAGAGAGACCTTTTGAAAAGGATTTAAATTCAGCTCTTGCTACCTGTGGTCTGAAATCTGAGCCACAGGTTCCTTTTCAGGAGCATTAAAAGGAAGATGCTGACTACCTTGTAGTCAGAAACACTCTTTTATTACTGCAAAGTAAATAAATATTTAAAAACATAAAACCACAGCAGACACAGAAGGTCCCAGTTACATAGAACAAGGAACTAAAAATGGGAGGGTTTTGAGAGTTACTTGCCACTGTTAGTGAAGCATTAAGTAGCACCAAAGTAGGACAAGGGCTGGAGGAGAGAAAGGAGAAAGTCTGCAAGCTCTGTGCTGTTTGGCAGATATAATCCAAATACACAAATATGATGTAAATGTATTGCAGAGATGTCCAACTGTTTTTATAAACAGTACTAAGCTTTTTTGCTTGTGGTAGAAACTGAAACATAATATTATAAATGAGCCTTACCTCATTTAAAACTTGAGAAATTTTTCTGCTGACACAGCCTGAATATGCCACCAGCAGTGGAGAGGACATGTTTGCCTTGCTTGATCCCAGAGAGAGGGACAGAGAGATCCTCAAGTATTTTTATATATCCCCACCAAACAGTTTCCTCTCAGTCTGACTAAACCCTGCTTATCCAATCTAAACTCTGCCACCTGCTTGCACAAAAATGGCATGAGGCATCCCAAACATGCCTGTAGGTACCACCTGGCCCACAGGTGTGTCCTCAGACCATTGGATGTCCTCTTTATAGCAGGACTTGAGGTCAAATCAACAGAAAATTAAAATTTGTGCTGAGAAGAAAGTGGAACAGAAATTCACATATGAAAAGCATTGCATATTACCACTCACCTCTTGTAACTTCGCTTTTTAGTCTTTTGGTTGCGTTTACTATTGTGGAAAATGGTGTTTGTTTCATTCAGGACATCGATACAGTGAGAATTAACAAAATACAATTCAGTTTACATGAATTCTAATTGTACAGTTTCTCTTGCTATGCTAATCACCGTAGAAAAGTCTGCATCTCTGCTTTACCACACAAAGAACTGAGATTATTTTACCCAGATAAAAACCTATTTTCTATACAACTGTATAATTTAAAGAGAGATTATGAAAATTTTTGCTGATCTTAGCTGGGCTTTTCCAAAGATTTTGTATTATTCATGTATTATACCACTGCTACCCCTTGCTTCAGCAGAGCACTTCAGCACATCCTTAATCTAAGTTGTTTTATACAATTACATATTAAGACTCAGATTCAGCAGAACACTTGAACATGTCTTTTAAGTTTTGCATTTTGCTGAATCTGGCTGTTAATATATCAAAATAAAATGTAAAGAGGATGACTCCGTTTTTAGCTTGCAAGTATAGAAACATACTTATATGCTACCTAATAAAATAAATCATATTATTTATTACTCCATTTTCCATCCTGTTTCACAGTGAGCTAAATAGCTGTGACTCTAGAGCAAAGGCACAATTACCAACTAGCAAAGATGAATTGTTAACAACTTAGAGAGTGCTAGGGTGGCTACTGAAGACAAAAATTATGCATCTGCAGGTAACTTTAAATCCCAGTTGGAACTGCTGCCACACAGCACCCTCAGGAGTGTCTGGGCAAGCAAGAGGAGACTGTGGAGTCCTTGTAGATTATTTTGTTTTCCAGCAGGCACAAAAACCAATATGACAATAAGATAACACTTATACATATGAATGTGAACAAAAAAAATCCCAAAACACCACAAATGTTGAAGCCAGGTGAACATAATGAAAAATAAAAACTGGGAGGAGTTCATACAGGATGGGCAAAATGCCCTGGGGTGAGGTTTCATCCCCTCAAAACAAATTCACATATGTGTTCATAGTATATCCAAGAATTCCAGAAAGGCACCTGTTGGGCTGCTGAGAGAAAACTCTAAAGAGAAAATTTAGGACCAAAATCTCTGGTGCCCTTTACTGTATGTTGTCACCTACACCCACATTGAGGGGATGTGAAACACGAGGCAGGAAAGTGCTGCACTTGGAGGAACCCACTCATTACTCACAGCCCAAATAGAACCAGAAAAAGGCCAACTGAGCGAATGTTAATAATTTAAACAGAATTTAAATAGCACACATTTATGGAGGAACCTTGTCTGGATCATGAATTTTACCCTAATATCATGCTAACTCCTGGAAACCAATTTAAGGTAAATTCTAATTTATTTAATTCTTCTGTATCTCTTTATCTCACAATAACTTCACTGCACATATAATGAGGAGAACAAACATCTTGTAGTAGATAGGCAGAGAGAAGGAGGATCCAGCCCGTGAGGGGATGCACCAGGGCCCTTCTGTGACCCTGCACTCACTGAGGGTATCCAGCCCCACACCCCAACCAAAAACACAGGGTAAGGGCAATCCTTGTGTTACAAGGCTGAAATGAGAGTGAAAATGGACTGCAACTACTCCAAGTCTTGCTGACACGACATTTTACCTCAGCTTCTTCATCCGTGAAAAGTGTGGCCAACACTGTGTATTCCCTGCAAACTGCTCCAAGTTCTGACACTGAAATTCCTTTTAACTTTTAACAGAGATACAATACAAAGCTCTTCTCACTCATACCTTTCTTTCTTAGAAAAACCCAGACAAGCAGTCCCATTCGGAGAACTCTCCTGTCAGTCAGTGTTTACACACTCCCCAGCAGTAGGATTAGGACCAGCGTGGGTCACTCAACCACACTTTCCTTCCAGCAGTGGTATTAGTACCAGCATAGAGTCAATCAAACACTTGTCCCTTCCAGCAGTGGCATTAGGGCCATCCCAGGGTCAAACGCCTTTCCTTTCCAGCAGCAGCAGCCCCTTCCCTTCTGTAATTGCAGCTTCCTACATGGGAAATAGCAGGCTTCAACTCCAAGACGTGGCATTCCACTGATGTGGAAACAAATACCTCATTCTGCATAAAATTTCACTCCCAGGAGCATTACTGAAGCATTGTTACCCTTTTTTATCAGCAGGTATAAATCTTCAGCACCACCTTTTTTCCTGAAGTTTCTTTTCTCTGCCCTGATGGCAAATGCAAGTTAAAGCTCTTTCTAGCAGCCCAAGAATATCACCTTGCCAAACAAACTTCAGCAGGAACCCTTCCTGACCTGCTCCCTTAGCTACCCAAGCACCATCCTGCTAGGAATGGCAGGGTTTGCTGGAGGACATAGCCACTTCAACATCACTTCCAACACTTGTTTTCCACAGTCACACGTACAAAAGACCCTTCACTAGCACTCATTATCTTTTTCCTTTAGCATTAATAATCCATAGAAGTCCAGCTGGCAAAGCAGAATATCACCTTAGAATTATTCCTGAAGCAGAACAGGGCTCTATCGTAGTTAACAGCAGGAAGGAATTTCAACTGGAAACAACCCACAAAAAGGACAAGAGGATGATTTTTCAGAAACCACGTTTCCCTCTTAATAAATCTACCCAAATGCTACTTCCAAAACATAGAGTTGTCAACACACTTAAGAGGGGAAAAAAAAAGGATAATGTTGCTTAGCTGTCTCCTCCACGTATGTGCTTAGAAGCCACTTTGGTCAGGTCAGTGCACGATTCTTTCCATTCCATACATAAAGCTTGACCAAGTTAAGGACTAATGATAAAGGGAGGAAAAAAGACTGTCCAAATGAACTAATAACCATGTGGATATAATCTTAGCTCTATGCTTATTTTAGCATCCTGCTAAAAAGTACATCCTAATTAGTTATTTGTGGCTTACAGCTGCTGCAGTATTTTTCTGGAAACTATATTAGAAAAGATAAAACTGTGGGGCATTTAGGTTTACTGCAATTTTTACTACACAAATACAAATGTTACAGATTCATGAATTCAAAACAAAAATGTTTTCATGTGGAAACACACACCAGACAATGAAAGTATTTCTTTTCTTTAGTTCTGACCACTGATTTCAGAACGCAATGTATGTGGAAATTTACCACCTTCCATTTTTCGAGATGAGTAAAAGCAAATTAAATATTTTAGGGCTGGGATTCTGATGGGCTGTATCTAGCACTCCACAGGAGCACAGACATCTGCCATCTAAAGCTTTTCTCACTTTCGACAGTTCAATTTTTGCAGTTTTTAAGGCCCAAGTTTCATTAAAACCAAAGCCCTTTATAACATTTTTGGGAGTTGCAAGGACTTTTAGGGTGGTTGTAAATCTAGGTTACCTTTACCTCAACATGCTAAGCAGTGCATGACAAATTTTGCCATATTGGCAAATTGGAAGTTTGCACTTATGAACACCCATGCACATGAATGAGGCACTACATCACCAGAAAGGCACTACATACCATATAGGTCTACAATGTGTCAGACATCTATTTTCATGACAATAATAATTTGCTATTTTATCCCCAAGAAATCCCATTAAAAGACCCTTAGCTTTTTAACTGTCAGTGGTTAAACCACCAATAAAATACTCTACTACTTTGAATTCAACTGTAAATAGGTTTGGCTGTAAAGCCTCCCATCTCTCAAATGTCAGGTTATTATCCTTTGAAAAAAATTACTCCCTATTCATTTACCATTAATGTTTCAATTTATCTATCACAATGCAACTTTTTTTGCTAACTGATTTGTCCTGGCCTTTTTGTACTTTTGGATGGCATTACAAGGGAAATGTAGTCTCATTGTACAGTGTTGCCTCTAAACAAGTAAAATTTGATCCCTATTTCCTATTCCGTCCAACTTAGTGTACAGTGGCAATAAAAACAAAACAAAGTGAAGTAACACTTATCACAGTATTTCAGTGTTGTCCATAACTAACTGCCATCTAGTTTTGTCTGCTGCTTGAGCTGGTAATGAGATAATGATGGAACAGTTTTATATAGTCCTTTATTAACAGCCCAGATGGGCCAATCATCCCTTTCAGTCTTTGCCATGTTAAGTTTAGCCATAAACAATCAGTAACGAAAACAGCAACTTCCTCCTCAGCTAAATTACCACCTTTCAACCAAGAAAGAAAGAGATACTTCGACCAATAGCAACAGAGAAAAAAACAGTCTTTCAGAGAAAGCATGAATTCCTTGTTCATTCATATACCAGGAATATTCATAATGCAAATGGAAAGCCACTTCAATCCTTGCTACATTTAAAATCTAGCTGTTGTAGAATTAAAAACTGAAAACTCTCCAAAAATATGAAGGGCAAAACTTCTCTATAACCTCAGTTGCATTTTAAACAGCACCCTTAAATAGAGAGTGCTTATTTGAGTTAGGTTTGATTCCTGATTTTAATCATTTTGTCTTAGAGGCTTGGTATCTAATTCAACTGGATTATAATGAGGCGACACAACAAGGTGAAGAGGTTTGAAAACTGGGTATCTACATTGCTGAGATATCGAAAAGAATAGCAGCAATAACCAGTTTCTTTATACCAGTTTATTGGATGGAAAATAGCTCAACTTAGTATGTGCAAAAACTATTCATAAACATTCCCTTCTACTACCTTTATATAAGCTGAAAAGATGAGTGTTGTTTCAGCACTTTAGTGCCTATCTGGACACGCTCTAGCTGTTAAACTAACAATAAAAATAAAAGAAAAAAGAAAAATACAAGAGATACACAAAAAAAAAAGGTAAAAGCAGACATTTACAGGAGACTACAAAGCTATTTCCACAGAATTTTCAAGAAGAAGCATCTTTACACCTTTTGAGAAGACAGAAAAAGTCTCTGAAGTGAGAAAGCATTTGAGAGCTGAGGAACTGAAAGTCTCTGGATGCAACCTATGGTCCCTCCATTCTATGAATGTGAACAGGCAGACTGAATCCACGTGAATTTTCAGTAACATCAACAAACTCCATGCAGGCATGAAGGTTTGCTCACAAACATAAACCTCTGGAGATGGTACTAAAGCAGGAAAAAATAAGGCAAAGTTCTTAGTTACCAGAAACCCCCTGCATGTTACACCTTTCTGTATGCCTAGTGCTCACTTTCATATAAATATATATACACATGTATGTTTATATCTGCACTATGAATAATTCCTTCCCCTAGACTATTACATATCTTACTTAAAACTGACAGAACTTTTATTTCTGTAACACTATTTGAGGATAATTAACACGGTTTCAGCATTTTTGTCCTAATATAATGAACCATTCACTATTCTTATGTTGGATATAAGAGCTTTGATATTCCTCTCTTCTATAAGAGTACTTTAGCTTGAATTATCTCAGGTTGTGTGATGCTATGTGCAGAAGAGTTATCAGACCTTACAGACCATGATTCAGCAAGTACTTTCAGCTCTGGCATAATTTAGAGTTCCTATAGGACATCTGTGTGTTATGCCAGGTAATAAGAGCTCAGAGACTGCAGAAGCAGCAAGACAGAAAAAGAACTGCAAATGTGCACCAAATCCACCTCTGTTCTTCAGTGCCAGGAGATGCCACATCAGATGCTCAATACACAGTGGAATTCCTGGACAGACGAGGGTTTTTTTACATCATCTCAGTTGTTCATCATACATGACCTATGGCACTTGGGTCCTGCCAAACAGGCCACAGAAGTTGCATCATAAAAGGGATTTGGCCCCATTTGCCTTGAGGACACGGCAAAGGATGAAAATATTTCCAAATAACAAGACAGCTTTCATCCATATTAGCTCCCAGAAGCCAAACCAGTAAGAGGTATTATTTAAATTCATAGGAAGGCACAAAGATGACCACACAAGTTTTATCAATCATTTTGTTGATGTATTAACAGAAAATGTACATTGAAACCATCTTAATATCCATGACAGCTTCATCTTCTTGTTTAAACCATATATCCTGCAAAGTTTTGAAAACAATCTCCTAGGTTGCTTGCTTGAAATTGATTGGTAATATCTAAATTCACAAAAATCCTTCCTCGTGGTTCATACAAATGACTGCGTAAGCAAATGTGACAGCCATTATGGAATCAACAGCCACCTGAGAACACGGATGCTAATTCATATTTGGTGGTATTATTATTCAGGAAGGAAATTCTGGACATCGTACAACAACTCTTATTTTCTTTGTATATGAATAGTATAATCCCTGTGCCAGGAACAACATTCAATGAGGGCTTATTTCAGCATTCTGTCTCCAGGACATCTTCACTTCCTCTGCTCTGTGCTCCTTCTATGCTGAACAGCATCATTAAAAGGATAAAATCTCAAAATTCATAATACAAATCATGACTATTTTTCCTCAGAGACTACAATTCAAAGGAATAATTATGACTCTGAAGGAAAGCAAGGGCTTTAATTTCTGTCAAATGGACAGAAATGGTTTTCGTGGTCCTTCAGCCTGTTCGTATTTCTCATTTGCATCTACACAAGGAAACTAGATTCTCTTTTCAAATAACCAATTCCAAGTAGCAAAAGCCTTAATTTAGTATGCCAAGAAAACAGAAATATTCAGTTCACAAAGTTCTCAGATAATTTATTTCCCAAACACATGGAAGAGCCAGTAATTAAAAAAAAATCAATTTCTAAATCTCAGTATAACTTCTTCCAAAACAATCAATCTCTCATACACAGAGGTAACTGACTGATAAAAAAATGTTAGGTATAAGATATTTTTAAAATACATATACACCTATTTTTAATAGATTAAACTGTTTTCCATGAACTAAGTCTCCAGGAAATTCATGAATGTGAGAGACACCAAAAAATCAACTGTGTAACTTCATCATTACTTATTTTAAGTAAGAAACACAGCATAAGTGCTACATTCAGCATAATTTATACTTAAATGTTATGTAAATACACAGTAAAAGACATAACATTGAACTGTGTTTAATAAGTTTATTAGTAATGATTAAATAACTTAACAGTCTGTTCAGTGAATGACATCATCCCCTTGAACAACAGCCCCCAATAGGCCCTAATCCAAATAACCCCTGGAATTAGCAGGAGGAAGATCATAGGTTTAAAAAGACATGGAATTAAGCATTTGCTAATGGTCAGGAAAGATCCATGTACAGCAGACCTGTCTTGAGTCTCCACTGCTGAAACAACTGAATGAATAAGAAAGAAAAAAAAGAAAATAAATACTGCCACACTCCATAATTCACATTCAAGTAGTGTGCAGCACTAGTGCTCAGCTAGTGGGGTTTTTAAGTAACATGTTGAACAAATGACCAGTGCTGAAATGCTAAAAATACAGTGTCTCCAATCCTGTGCTGAGGCAATCCCTTAACAGGCTTCATTACACCTTCTCCTATTTGCTCTGTTATATCCAGACATCCCAGCTAGATAATATGCTACAAAATCCAGTGTATAAAGGATGGCAGAGGCAACATACAGAGTGTTAGCACCAGTCAGATACCTACAGATCCTAATCCTTTTTACTAAGACTACAGATAGTGAGGATTCCTGAAAAAAAATAAAAATCCCCACAAAAAAGAAAAAAGCAAAGTTGAAGCACGTACACATGCTCTATGTGGTCAAAACTATTTGAAATCACAGCTTTAACCATGCAGCAGAAGCATCCCACCATTCACTTATTCCCTTTATTCCCTCAAAAAAAAAAAAAAAGAAGAAGAAAAAAGAGGAAAAGCAAGCAGACGTGGTATGAATGCATACAGTATCAGGTATTAATGCTAGAGGGAGATGGAGAGCGATGGGAGCCCCTGCAGGACTGATCCCACTGGTTCAGGAGCCAGAGGTCCCCTCTCTGAAGTGCAGGAAAGGAGGGCAGGAGCTCAGGGAACACTGATAACTAAATGTGTGGCATAAGTAGCTGCAGAGAATGGGACAGCTTCTTTCTGTCTCAGGATATTACTGTCACAATGGCCAGGAGTGCGATAAGCTGCAGTTTGCCATTCTCACTGTGGTACTTTAAGAAGTGCCTGATTTGAGGAGCACTTGACAGGTGGCACATCATGCTGAGGTAAATAGATAAGTGTGAGATTTCAACGACAAGAGGAAGCAGGTTTTGCTGTTCTGAAAAGTGAGAGAGCGAATTTTTATGATGGTACCAATGGGCATAAGTGGAAGGTCAGCCTGGGGTGCTGGCAGTGTCACCCGGGTGCCTGGTGGCAGATGGTGCCCGTCTGCAGGGATAAAAGGAGGGTTGACGCACACCATGGGCTGACAGCGATGCTATTTGCTCAGGAGTAAAGGAGCTTTGGAACAGGTGCAGGCAGGACAAATTAACAGGGGTGCTGAGCCTCCAGCGTTCGTGCATGCCCAGCCCAGGGGCTGGAAGGGTGGAAAAACCGGGAGGTGCTGCAGAAAGCACAGCGGGGCTCAAACTGGCAGGGGAGATGCTGCAGGTGCTGCTGCTGGGACACGGCCCAGGCCAATCTCTGCATGGTCCAAGAGAGCTTTGGAGCTGCCTCTCCCTATGGACATCCAGGCTGAACACGGAGCTGTCCATCAGGACCCTGGATCTTCCCCCAGCAGTGCCTGGCCTGTGCTGGTTGTGTTCCCATTTCCGGATTTATGCAATGGCTGGAGGGCAGAGGCAGCCTTCAGGGAAATGGAGCAGCAGGAGATGCAGGCAGCCTGCATCCCCATGGGGCTCCCTGGAGTGTCCCAAACTGGAAAACTGGCCACCTTCCTGCTCCTGCCTCCTGCAACATAATTATTCTGATATGACCAACATGACAAATTAACAAGGGAGCCAGATCTTTTGCAAGGGAGTGTTTTCCCCAAGAATAAATTGTTCAAATCCTTTACACTAGACACCTGGCCGTGTCTATTCATTAATTAGACAAGCTCTGGTGATAACTGAAATTACCAGACTTTCTGCATCCTGAAGGGAGAGAAATCTTTGCAAGCTTAAAATAAAGCTGGAAATTCCAGCCACCACAGAGCTCTCTGAATGGTTTTTTTTCTTTCAGAAAAAAAATCATTTTCAGAGCACAGCCACAGTAAAGTTCATTTCAAAAGCAGAGGCACATTCTTTACTGTTATCCCTCCCTTTACAGACCCTGAACTGTGGCACCAGAACATGACAACTCCATCAACAAACCTCAAACCCTTCAAGATCTGCACATTAGCCGAGTTTAAGAACTCCAGGATCACAGCAATGTTGCAAATAATTATCACGACCAAGTACACTGGGAATCGTAAGTATCTCCTTTATCAGTACACTGTGTTGTCTATTGCAACCAATGTAAGATAATTAAGACACATGTATTGGAATTAAGGGGGAGAGGGAAGTGATGAGAGTCGATTTCTGTCACAACCCACTCACAGTACATCATTCATAGATTTTTCAACTACATTTTGATTTGGGTTTAACTGTACCTCTGCCCCTTAATAAGGGGAACCCTGGGAACCCTGTACAGTACCTCTCCCGCTCCCTCACCCTTTCTGTGGTTGCTGCATACCTGAAATGCAGACGATGAAATTCGCTTGCAGAAGAAAAAGCACCTCCCAAACAATTTCCATCCTCCGATTCTCATGCCAAGTGCATCCCTCGGCGAAAAAAAATAACAAAGATCAATATCGCAGTTTGAACGATCCCAGCAAATCTTCTTTCGAACTTGCAGACTGTACTCCCCAGACGTGCTGACAACACATGTCCGAGCTCTCTCTCCGCACGGCTCAAGCGAGATCCCTTCCTTTCCTTCGCCCTCCAAAAAAGACCACGAAGCCAACTGCCAACACCGGGCTCTTCCTCCACGAGCGAGAAAAAAATCCACCAGATTTCCCAACACGACATAGACAACAAACCCCAACCGATCCGATATCCGGAGAGTCTCTATTCCAGGGGCGGCCAGGCGCAGGTTAACCCCAAAACTCTTTGCACGTCTCAGCGGGGCAGTGCGGGCATGCCGGGCAAGGAGGCGGCGGAGGGAGGGGGATTCCCCTCCTACTGCAGCTGCTGCTACAGAACGAGCAGAAAGAGATTAATACCCGCTGCAAGCTCCGCCACCCCCGCGGCCCTCGGAGCGCGCAGCCCCGGCTCCCGAGCCCCGCCGCAATCCCGGCGCGATCCCGGCGCGGCTCCGACACGCGACTGCAGGGGTCGGGCTTGCCCCGCGCGCCGAGCGCCCTGCCCCGGGATGCACCCCGGGATGCACCCAGGGATGCACCCAGGGAGGCACCCCCGCAGCCCCTGCCACAGGAGGAGGGGTGGAGGGGCGTGTGTGTGTCCCCCATTGCGAACGGCACAAGTGCGGAGTCTGCGTCGGCTTGTGCGCATCGCCGGGCGGCTTGGCTGAGGACGCCAGTATTTTAAAACTTATTTAAACAAGAAGAAAAAAAGAGATTCAGACCCGAACTTCTGTCGGGTTGGTGGCGGAAGGGCACCAGGAGGCTCCAGCCGAGAGTTAGCCAAGTGCCCGCGCTGCAGTGCATGTGTCTGATGGCATCCCACGGGCACAACAGTTTTCTGCATAGCTTCCCCTCCCTCCCCCGGGGAAGGAAAAA